>VZTB01006899.1:176462-227490 GCA_013397245.1 Thryothorus ludovicianus | reverse complement strand
AGAATTCAAAAGAAGAAAAAGCCAAAAACCCCCAAAAAATAATCCCTTCTAAAGGAGCTGCTTCATGAAATCATTCCAAACAGGGCCTCTGCCAGACTCCACTCCCTTGTAGTAACATAAATAGAATGATTCACTTTCACTGAGTCAAGAGCTCAGAGGTTGCCAGTAACCACTGTACTTCATGGGCTTTTCAGTCAGTAGGAAACAGCAAATTAGGGAATTAAGGATCAGTTAAAGCTTTTATATACATGGGGCCCATCACAGTATAGAGGAGGGATCACACATCCTTGCAATTGTGGTGGCTTCCAACCACACCACTGAAGGAGAGCTCCAGTGGTTTGTGGAAATGGATGTTTCCCCTTGTTCCTGGATGTAGCACTCACACATTGCTCCTGCTCTGCCTTTGATCTTGTTTTTCCCTCCTATCGCCCACAAAAAATACTTTCAGGTTGTTGGCAATGCCTGTCACATGCAAATTTCTGCCTTTCCACTCTTTTCCTGGACATTAACAGGTGCAACAAGGGAGAAGGATGGATTCTTCTAAACCTTTCCCCCTTTTATTACACCTGCATGTAGCTCAATGCAGAAAGTCCTTCAGAAGCTGGTACAGAATCACAATAATTTAGGTTGGAAAGACCTGTGACCCCCTGAGCAGACCATTAGTAAATACTGAATTTGAGCCCTTGCTCAGGGCTGTATCCAGTCAAATTTTGAACTGCTCCAAGGACAGAGACTTTATAACCACTTTGGAAACTGTGCCAGTGTTTGACCACCCTTGTAGTTATTTTATCTGATCAGGCTTCCTTTAGCTTTAATAAGACTTAAGAAACTGGGAAAAGGAAACAAATCACTCTGTAGTTTCCAGATGTGCCATTGGAAAGAACCCACAAAGACCCTGCTGATTTTCCATACTAAATGAGACTCATTTAGCTTAGTTTTACTTTGCCTCCTCTACATGGCCCATCTGGACCCACCTTAGCACCCACAATGCTCCAGTTTTAAGATAGTGATGCCACTGGCAATCCATCCGTGTGGCAGAGCTGTTTCCCTGCAGGAGTCACTCCAGCCTTGGCTCCTAGGGCACAGCCTGCATTAAGAGCTGCTGACTGATCTCAATCTCTTCCCCAAGGGAGCAGGATTACAAGATTAGCTGATTACCCTGCTGCAGGGATTGGGAATTTAGCAGGAGTCCAGCAGTGGTCTGGCTGGCATCAATGTTCACATACTACAATCAGTTGTATGTGAAACCACTGCAAACTGTTTTCTTTATACCCTGCATTTAATACAGCTCGACACAGGTATTATGTTCTAGCCTTGGCCTCTTCATTAAATTTTAAAAGATAAATCAAATCAGTTCTAGTGTATGGAACCCCAAATTTCAGTTTCCAAAAATGCCAAATAGTATGAATCTATTTAATTAACAGCATCAGGGAAAAGTGTTCTAATGTGCACAGCTTTTAGGTTTTTCTTAACTACTTGGCAATAGTTCAGCTGTTCTGGATGTCCTGGCTGAATAAGTCACTCTGGACAGGGGAAAAGTCTCAACACTGTTAGTACTGCTCAGAACAACTTAAATTAGGGAGGAATCCTCAAATTTGGTGATTTTCCCCCCTACACTGGCTGCTCCTTAGCACATCCCCATAATGCTTGTACCAAACCAGGCTTCAGCAAAGAGACAGAGAGAGGCAGAATCAGCCAGCAGCAACTCAGGACCAACTGCTGTGAGATTCCACCTCTGTTTTCTCCATTGAGGAAGCCAAATCTTTCCTGGGACACAGGCACATTGAACTTGCTGCCTTTTCTGTTCCTCCCCTCAGCTCTTAACTCTCCACACATGTAAATACAGAGAGATTTGCCCTTGGTTTCCAAACCACAGCAATTCTACAGAGCCCTTGATAGTTCTGAGAGGACTAGAAAGGCTGGGGAGTGATGGAAAAAAGAGCTCCTCGGGAGGTTTGAGGGTTGCAATGATTTCTGCCCTTTCTGGGTTTGGTTCTCAGCTTCACAGTTTGCATGCTGGGGAAATCCTCTGTCAATACATAAAAAATAAAAACAGGAATAAGAAGGAAAATGTGTTTATGAGTGAGTGATTAAAACTTCTTTTATTGTGCTGGTGGGTAGAGCAGTCCTAACTCAACAGGAGGTGCCCAGAACTCCAAGCATTTAAAAATATTTTCCTTAGAAACATGTAGGACAAGGACATGAATCTGAACTAGAGGAGAGGTCAGGGTTAGTCACCTCATTTTCTATCCCTCCTACAGGAGTCCAGGGACTTAGACCTTACCATTTCAACACTGAAAACAGAGCTTGGCAGAGATCCTAAGATCAACAAAAGGATGAGTCCCAACTTTAAGAGCTTAGCAAACTTCTCTTGAAGTTAAAAAATAGATTTAAAATGGAACTGATGAGTTTTTAAAATAACTATAATTACCAAAAAAATCCCAAACCACCAACATTTTTATAGGACTTCAATTTGCTTCTTAAAAGCACTATTATCATCTCATTTTGAAACTCTCTTTTCCTATTGTTGATGTGTTACAAAAATGTTTTTCCATAGCAGTTTGTTGAAATTTAGAACTCATGTTTTATTTTTCTCCAGGATGTTTGTGAAAATTACTTTCGGTCCAGCATTGTATGGTAAAATTAAATTTGCTCTGAACTTGCTAAGCTCTCTTTAACATTTCTGGCTTTATTCAAAGGCAGCTGAAATTGTAAAATTCAAACTTGATCTATTTATCAATATTACATTTCATGCCAAATCTAAGAATATATATTATTTTGAAAGTTTGTCATTTTTTAGATTATTTTCTAAACATGTATATTTAAACTTTTCCACAATTCCTAAACTTTGCCCTGATCCCTAATATGGAGATATCCACTCTGCTGTCATTCCTGGACATAAACGTTAGAAAAAAAATCTAGAAACTGAGGATTCAATATTCAAATACCAAACTAAGCAGCAAAAGCTTGATGTCTTATATTGACAAATCCAACTAAATTTTTAAAGAGAAAAGAAATAAAATGATAAAATATATAATGTTAGTTGATCAACAAAGAGAAACAATCTCTTTACATGAAGATATGTTTGTGTTTACAAGTTTCTCAGGCGATCCAGCTCCAGTTCAGTGAGCCTTAATATAACCTCCATGATTTGGTTTTGTAGGATCTACATTTGAAATTGGAATAGTTGAAAAATATTATCCCCAAAATATATGACAACAGTTTCTGTTTCCCATTGTGTTTTTAGGTAGAAATCCCGATTTTAAATTGCTTTCAAATGCAGCTGGAAAGAAACAAGAAGTACCCCAACTGTCTGCCTCTGAATTTTCATCAGAATCTAGCAGAAAAAGTGGGAATATCCCCACAGAGTCCTCTTAATAGATTTTTTCAGATAAAAACTGAGCAATTATTCAGACTTATTTAGGACAATAGCTTAAAATTTTAAAGTCTCACTTTGGAACAGCTCCAGATTTGAGACTAACAGAGGAATAATGCCAAGAGTTGTGCTTTTACATTTTCCCTCTTGATTAAGGTGTGTTCAATTCCCATGCCCAGGACCTACTCCCTCCATTATGAAACTGGTATTGATCTGCCTCCAAAGCAGCAGCTATTCCTGTGATGAGGAATTTCACCATGGTGAGGGGGATTGACAGGACTGATAGCAATCAGTTATTCTCCCCTGGGTGAGGGAATTGGTAACAAGAGCCGCAAGTTAATGAAGAATTAAGTGTTGGAACTGAGATCTGGGAATGATTTCTACAGAGATTATTAAAAAAACATGGTAAATCTTTCCTCTGGCAATAAAATCACAACCTGAGTAGAAGGGACATCAACAAGGAGGCTAAATCACATCTCCCACCTGCCAACTTCTCACTCAGTGATTCCCGTCAAGTCTGCACAAAAGTATGTCTCTGCAAATGGATTGAGTTCAGTTTCTAAAACAAATAAACATGCAGCCAAATGTCTTTGTTGTATAAAACACTGCAGGCTGACAGCTCCACACCTTCTCCTGCCAGCAGTGTTTTCCTCTGAGGACAGCGGGTTCTCCTCCAGGGGGAGTTGGTGGCAGCCCAGCTGTGGCTTCCAGCTCCCATCTGGGATCTGGGGCAGGACTGAGATCTCAGGTTAAGACCTTACACAGATATTTCTTGTGCCTAATGTCTCACCTCTGAAACTCAGAATCTTAGAATCACAGAACCACAGAGTCACAGAATGGCCTGGGTTGGAAGGGACCTTAAAGATCTTCCAGTTCCAACCCCCTTGCCATGGGCAGGGACACCTTCCAATATTCCAGGTTTCTGAGATCCCCATTCAGCCTGGCCAGGAACACTGCCAGGGATGGGGTAGCCACAGCTTCTCTGGGCAAATGTCCCTCTCCATTTTCCCTGTAGCCCCTTAGGATATTGAGAGGTGCTGTGAGGCCTCCATACATCCTTCTTTTCTCCAGGCTGAACAGCACCAATTTTCCCAGCCTGTCTCCATAGGGAAGGTACTCCAGCCCCCTTGTCACCTCTGTGGCCTCCTCTGGACTTTCTCCAACACATTCAGGTCCACATCTATTCTGGTTTGGTACCAAATTTTCCAAACATATTCTGGCTTTTGTACACAAATATCCAAACATTGGCTCTCCAGACTAAGCCTCTGAGATGAGCTGAAGTTGTCTCCTAAATCAGTAGTAGATGTGTTCAAAAGGAGATTGTCACCCCAGGAGCCTTGTCTTTGGCATATATAGTTGGAGATCTAATCCTTGTTTGGCAGACAAAAAATCCCAAAAAAGTGGTCTTTAGGGACTTTGACTCACACAGTCAGTAGGCCCCATCCTGCTTGGAATCAACATGAAGGTTTAACAACATTTTTCACATTGAAACATGAATGAAGAAATGTGGCAAGGAGGAGAACAACTTCTAAAAGCAAAGACCTGGATGTTCCTGGTGTCTAAGGACTAAAACCTGAGGTTAGTGAGCCCAGGAGACAGTTCCTATCCTCTCCCTAAACAAAGAGGCATCAGCTCCCAGAGCCAAATTCCCAGAATTTGAGATCCAATGAGAACACAGACAAACAGAAAATAATCTATCAAGACACTTGGCATAACATAACACATAAGCATGGAAATTCTTCCCACTTTAGCATATTCTGTTATTCATCATGAGGGGGAAGAAAAGAAGGCTATTTTCAATGGCTCATACAGAATTTCCCTCATCTACAGTGATGCATTTCACTCTCAGGCCTTTTTGAAGTAAAGACAGAAACAATATAGACATGTACGAAACAGTTATTCTGAGCATTGCAAGGAAAGGATGAAAGAACAGGAATTGTCCAGCCAGGAGAAAATAAGGACTCAGGGCTACTTCATTGTGTCCTTCCAGGACCTGAAAAAAGCCTATAGGAAGGATGGAGAGGGACCCTTGACAAGGGCCTGGAGTGACAGGACAAGAGGCAATGGCTTCACACTGACAGAGAGCAGGGTTAGATTGGATATTGGGAAGAAATTGTTCCCTGTGAGGGTGGTGAGGCCCTGGCACAGGGTGCCCAGAGCAGCTGTGGCTGCCCCTGGCAGCATCCCAGGCCAGATTAGATCGAGCTTTGAGCAATCTGGGCTGGTGGAAGGTGTTCCCGTCCATGGCAGGGGAGTGGAACTTCTTTAGGTTATTTCCAGCTCAAATCACTCAGGAATCTATGACTTTATGGAAGTGATGTGTTAGTCTCAGCAGTTCAATAATCTCTGTCAACCACTTTGCTTTTGTCACTTCTGCTCTACAGAACAGCTGTGAGATAGTATGACCAGGAAAGCAGGGCTTTAGCATTATTTTCCCTAATCTCCCTTTATTAGGGTAAATCCCTGTATTCTCAGGGATTAGGGTCAAGCAAGGTCTGTTGAGCTCTCAGCCACACTGCTGCTGGTCCTGACACTAAGGCGTGGAATAGAGAGTAAAAAGAAATTCTTTGCACCCAAAGCAGAGATCAGACATTAAGTGGCTCAAAGTACCATATGCCAAAACCTCTTTAGTGACTGATGAACAGTTCCTATGAGTGCTGTCCTAGGGACAGCCACTGATTTATCTTGATTGTTTCAAGTTTCTTTTCTAGAAGTGCCAGGTTTCCCGAAGCAGAAATTTCTCCTCATCAAAGAGAATGCAGCAGCACAGGTTCAGAAGACAAATGCCAGAGAAAATAATCTGTGCCTAGCCACACCACAGAAACCTCTGGTTTGTTGGGTTTTTTCAATGTGCTGATAATATAAAATCTTGCTACATTTTAAGTGTGAGAACCATATGGGGATGTGGGGATGATTGGTATTCCCAAAGGGAGGACACAGCAAGAACAAAGTGTGTTTTCCTGAGACAATCTGCTCTAAATTACAGTTTGAGTACCTGTCTGAGAGCAGATGATCAGACCCCAGGAGGAATGAGGAGCAGCTGGATGGGTATTTTCAGTGTGTGTGGGTGGTCATCTGAGCCTGGCTGGACACCAGGTGCCCACCAAAGCTGCACTCTTACTCCCCTGCTCAAATGGACAGTGGAGAGAAAATATAACAGAAGGCTCATGGGTTGAGATAAAGGCAGGGAGAGATCAGTCACCGGTTACTGTCCTGGGCAAAACAGACTCACCTTGGGGAAATCAGTTCAATTATGTACCAGTCAAATCAGAGTAGGATAATGAGAAGTAAAGCAAATCCTAAAAACACCTTATCTCCACCTCTCCCTCCTTCCTGGGCTCTACATGCTGCTCCTCAGAGGAGTAGGGAGATGGGGAATAAGAGCTATGGTCACTTCATCACATTGTTTCTGTTGCTGCTTCCTCCTCAAGGAGGGGATTCCCTCCTCTGCTCCATTGTGGGGTCCCTGTCCTGGGGGACGTGAACTTCTCCAGACTCAGCCCTTCCTATGGTCTGCAGTTCCTCACTACCTGCTCCAGAGTGAGTGTCTTCCATGGGGGTCAGGAACAGGCTCCTCCAGCCTGGGTTTCTCCCACAGGGTCACAAGTGCTGCCAACAAACCTGCTCCAGCCTGGGTTTCCCTTTCCACGGGAGTCTGCTCCAGTGTGGGCTTCCCAAGGGTCACAGCATCCTTTGGGTATCCCCCTGCTCCAGCAAGGGCTGCTCCAGGGGCTGCACGTGGATCTCTGCACTCCCATGGCTGCACCACAGGCTTCAGGGGAATCCCAGCTCCGAGGCCTCTGCTCCCTCCTCTCTGCCCTGGGTGTGCAGGGCTGCTCCTCTCTCATCTCCTCACTCCTCTCTTCTCTGGCCACAATTACCTCTGCACAACACCTTTTTATACTTCTTAAAAATGTTACGGCAGAGGTGCTCCCACCATTCCTGATCTGCTCAGCCTTGGCCAATGGCACATCCATCTTGGAGCTGCCTGGAATTGGTTATCTGACATGGGGGAATCTTCCAGCAGCTCCAGAAGCCGACCCTGGGGCTCCCCTGCTACCAAAACCTGGCTGTGCAAACCCCATACAGTGTGTGGGCCCCTGGGAGAGAATAAATACCACAGAGCAAAACTGTGGCCAGCCAACTGGAGAAAAAAACAGATTTAACTCCATGAGATACAGCCTGTGCTTGAAATAAAACACCTGTGCTGAAAGGAGGCTCTCCATGGAGCAGAAAGCAGATAAGCCTTGAAATTCTGTTATCCAGAATTATTTCTCCCTTACTCATGCTGAGAACTAAAGATGACTTTTGCTCTTCTCTCTTCTCCACGAGATGTCATCATCTCTCTCCTGCCAAATACAAACTCCTACTTACCCCTGGTTTCTGGTTCTTAAAAATACATACATTTTCAGTGAAAGAGGGGCAGAAATCCAGAGCCTTGCTCTCCTAGGTGCCCTTATCACTAACATATGAGGTCATATTTATACATCTAAACTCCCTCTCTTGTAGAACATTTAGGAAGACTGTCAAAAGGGCAGCTTCAGCAATGAAGCCCATGCGAGAGTGAGTGGCAAATATGACAAGAATCGGGGTATGAGAGACTCTCCCAGAAGGACTTGGAATTTTAGTCTCCCAAAAGCCTGGTGAGTGCCCTAAATTTAAATTTTCCCAAATGAGAATCTGGGCCTGGAGATGTAGATGAAAATTATTATATCTCTAAAAAGGGGGGGAAGGCAGGAAGGCAGGAGGGAAGGCAGGAAGGAAGGAAGGCAGGAAGGAAGGAAGGAAGGAAGGAAGGAAGGAAGGAAGGATCACAGTGACACTTTGGTCACACACACTTTGGATGGGGAGACCATGTCCTCCCTCAGTGCAATTCCAACATTAGGCAGTCTCAGATATTAATTACCAGATGTTTTCTGGCCAAATGTTTCCTCCTCTCACTCCCAGCTTAGCAAACCCTCCAGCACGCTTTTGGTGGAGCTGTTCTTCCTTGTGAGACAGGGGAAGGAGTGAGGGCTTCGTTAGATAGACCTGTGATAAAGAAGAGTTTATCACATAGTTCTGCAATTTCTCATGCATCTCTGATGAACTCACCTGTCCCATGCTCACTAATCCATCTCCCTCAGGCTGCTCAGAGCCTGCCAGACCTCTGAGGAGTTTTCTGCAGCTGCCATATGGGAAAAAAACAAAAAAGAAAACAAAAAAGACTGCTAAAATGTTTTCTCCTTCTTCCTCTCAGTGAAAATTCCCTCAACATACAGCAATGGTCATTCACAAAAAAAAATCTGCCTGAAAGATCTCAAAATAAATGCAATTTTAAGAACATCCTGCCCTGTAAGGTGTTCAAGACCAAGCTGAATGAGCCTGCAGCAGGAAGGTGGCCCTGTGGAACAAGTTGATCTCTAAGGTCCTTCCCAGTTCAAACCATTCTTTGATTCAATGATTTGATAAATAAAAGGGAAAATAACATGTGTCTTCTCCTTCCAGTCCTGGGCATACCAAGGAGTTTGTTCTTTAAACTGAAACATGTTCAGGTCTCTAATTACTATTTTTTTTCTTTCTGGCCCTTACTGAACTCCAAAGAGTTGACTCCATAAAACTTAAGGAAGTTTATAAACTTAGGTTTTATAGTATTAGTGATGCAACTGAAAGACACAATTATAATATAAAAAATCATTAAAATCTGTGGATGCTTTTAAAACTTTATGGCTTTTCTAAGCCATATTTCTGGTAAATATTCAAGCAAATATAGAATATTTGCTGATAAAATGAAGGATATATGGCCTCTCTTAGAAACTTTTTGGATAGTTTACAATAAGTTGGCAAGCCAGCTCTAATTATTCCTTATCTCCCATCTTTCCTATAAGTCATTGTGCTAATTGTCTATTTACAGAAAAATGTCAGTTACAAGATAAAATTAAAAGAAACTATTTTTTTACTTCAGGTCACAAAATTAATCCTCATTTTCATTAATATTTTCTCTTGCACCCCAGGATTGTATTTGTATCATGTGTGGTTAAATATTACGTTGACAGTCAGTAGTGTCAGGGATGCAATTCCTGAAGGCATTTATTCCTATGAGTACTGTGAATTTTTATTGGTAATCTCCATGGAAGAAAATAGGCAGTTCCTCTGAGCAAACTGTGAACAGCTGACAGGTTTGTCATCAGGATTTGGGTCTGTCACAGCACAATGGGTAATTTATTTATAGGTCTCACTCCTGTCACACTTTCACCATCCCTAAAGAAAAATTTGCATTGACTAGAGCCAAAGAGAGGAGATATTCACAGAATCACAGAATATCCTGATTTGGAAAGGACACACATGGGTCATTACATTGAACTCCTGGCCCTGCACAGGGCACCTCAACAATTTTTGATAAGGCTGGAAAATGAAATAAAATGTAGAGTGCACTTGAATCTGTGAGTTAATATTTAGACTTTCTGCCCAGATAAAAACACGTCTCCTTTCACCCTTAAGTGATTTACACTCTCCTCTACTTTCTGCTCCCCCTACATCAGTCAAAATTACAATCTCTGATTTCCTGGTAACCCTTTCAATCTTTTATCTGCTTGAGAGCTCTTAATTACATTGCAAAGCTTACATTTATATCTCTCCATGTATATTAGACAGAAACAGACCCCAAGATAATACTGCTTGAGATGTGGTGTTAATGTGATAAGTACAATCATTTTACAAGTAGCTACAAAAGGTAGATAAGGGATGATGTGATTTTAGGAGCTTGTTGAAATGTCACCATTTGTCATAACATTATTGAATAGCATAAGCAATTAGATCCTTAGCTGATGTAGTATTTTCTGATTTATTCCTTCCACATTGTCCATGAAAGAAAGAGGCTTCAGAAGACAGTTTAGAATCTCATCATTAATTAAACCACTGCACTGGGATATTTCTATGACTATTTCTGCTTCTAATCAATGAGAACTGGCACTTTGAACTTGTGAAAGTCTCTTTGACTACATGAGAAGAATTCATGTGTAATACTGCAATGCTCAAGTGCCTTATGGGAATGAGGTAAATCTCAGCAAGCCATTTCCATCACAGCCTGAATAACCACATGGACATAAAACATCAAGCTCACAGCCCCACTGGCATGATATCTTTTCATTGCCATCCTCTTCTTTAAAGCACATTTTATCTGGCATTATGTTAGACAAAAATTGAAAGCAATGCTGATAATTGTGTCAGCAACAGAATTTAACCAAATACTCTTCACCCCAATACAGAATTAAATTCCTATTTTAGACAGACATGTCCACCTTGGATCCATTTATCAAAAGTCTGGGGAGCCAGCTGAAATTAAATCAACTCCACACACTTTATAGGCACTGGCTGATGTCCAGAGTGCTAAAATGGCAGTGCAGAATTGGAAAGGCCCAAGCACGTTGTTAATATGTGCTGGCTGAAATCCAAAATGGTTACAGTAAGTAGGAGAATAAAACATTGATAACAGGGCCCTCTGCTCCTCGCTTGAGGCCAGCAAGTGCAACACTTCAGCTGGGAATAGGTGATCATTATCAAACATGGGCAATAAACCTCCAGGCACAGATCCTTTGTGATCCTGAGCACTCACACCTGGCAGGAGACAGAGCAAGAGGCATGGACACACTGTCAGTCCCCCAAGTGGATCGATGGAACAGTGCCTTGGCTCTCCCCACGAACTGTGACTCTCAGATGAGACAGGCTGCTGATGGCTTTTCAAGGGTGCTCTGCTAGGTTGCATTTGAATTTACAGTCTGGAGGTTTGTGAGGAATGGTGCTTAGAAGGAATATTGCTGCTGTCTGCAGGGTCTGGAAAAAGTTGCCTGCAGCCCTAATGCAGAGCTGCTCAAGATCTTTTATTCACAGAACAATTCAGGATGGAAAAAATCCAAGATCACATCCAACAGTCCCTCCCCAGCCTTCTTCCTAGTGCAACAGATCTATAGCAAGGTCATGGACCTCATTTGGCCTTTTCAAAATGGGTTTTCTGGAATAAAAATAAGTCTTCAGATGCTGGGCTGTGTTGTGTTTTACAGCTGCGCAGTGCTGACAATGCACAAAGAAAGGGGTGTGGGTAACCAAGCTGCTTTTCAAAGGGAAATATGGCCATTAGACACATCCAGATCCTTGAGATCTGTATCCACATCTCAGAGAGGTCATCTCTAACTCCAGCTGAGTGCAGAACTTCCACGGATCACACTGATTTTTTAGCCATTAATTTATTTTTCATATTTACTTGCCGTTGGGAATTCTTGCCCAAAATCCTAAGAATAGATCTGGCCCAGAGAAATAGAATCAAGATCCCTTGGAAAATATTAAGAGACTGTAAAACAAGTTCATATTGATTCACAATAAACAAAACAAAAGAGAAAACCCAGGCATTGTTCATGAGACAGGAATTCTAAAATATTCCATTTGGGGAGTTTGATGGTTTGCTTGTTGCCCAGTTTGAAATCTTTCAAGCATTTCTTCTTTCTCAATGCAGGAAAAAAGCTGCAATAACTGAAACTTAAAAAGAAAAAGCAAAAAGCACCCTTTCAGGTTCCACTGTGAACACAGAAACTTTGCCTTCTTGATCATCACCTTTTTTCTACCTTCACACTTGTGCTCTGCTCCTTTACAGGCAGCATTGAAATCCTTGCTTTTCTTTAATGGAAGTGAGAGAAATGGACCAGTATCCTCAAGGCAGTCTTCTGGGGAAATACTGTTTGGATTTTCCAAAGAGAAAACAATGTTCCAGTAAAATAGTCATTTTCCCATACAACATCATACAGTTGTTCAGAGTTTTTTTTTCATCAGGAAAATAACCCTCCAATAAAATCTGCTTCATCCTAAATAGTCTAGACAAGGGTTGTAGTTAGCTTCTGGCTATTAGATGATTTACAGACAATTCCCTCCCAAAACCTGACATGCAGAACTCAAACTCTTCAGATTTATTAAATACAGATGTTTTAAAGATGAGCAAATGTAAATATCTCTGAGAACTGTGTGAACATTATCAATACTTTTGTATCTTGGTTCCAAAAGCTGCAATTCAATTATGTGTACACAAGAATCTGCAACAGGAGAAACTTAAAGGTGCCAAAGATATTCACCTGAGCTGGACAGAAATGACACAGGATTCATGGAAAACCTTCTGAAGCAGTAGATCCAGACAAAAAAGGATTTCACAGAACAGCTCAGAATATGTTACATGCTGATATTCAGACAGCTGAGTAACACCCCAAACCTGAATTCTAAATAGAGCTTTTAAGGTTGGCTTTTTCAAGTATCTTCACCCACATGAGCACTTATGAGAATCTTGCCCTCCTCAATTCCAGCTCATTGACTTAGAACCAAGAGGATGAATTTTTGTGAGGACAATCTCTTGTGTAAATGGTTGCCTTTAATATTAATCTTCAGCGACATCATTGCAATGTTGGTACCCACAGACAACTTGCATGGAGCAGTTGCTTAAAGTGCTGCAGATGGGAGCTTGTATTCCCATTTGTGAGTGTGGGAAGGAGATCCCACTCTCTTTTGGCAGGGTTGATAGGAATAAAGGCTTGCTTTTGTTCCCCAAGAAAGGACATCTCTCTGGTTGCACACATGATAACAGCAATGTTGAGCTAAGGGAAAGGATTTAATCCTCCAGGATCAATTTTCAGAACAAAGACAAACTTTTACTATCCTGCAGTATTACTAATAGAATCTCAGGGTATTGCTGAAGAGGACAGGCTCTGATAGCTGTGAGACTGTATCAATCATTTGGCAAATTTCATACCCTTACCTATCACTAAAATAAAGGTAAGAACAGGAAATCAAGATCTGGATTTATAAAAGCAGCACTCAGATGGAATTGTGAAAACTGATATGGAATTCTTAAAGGTTTTTACACTATTATGAAATTAGATTTGTGTGAAACACACCAAAATTTTGGGGTTTTTCTCCCTCTGAATAATCATTTTTAATTAAGCTAATAAGAATAAAGAATATTTCATCTTTCTGGGAAAAATACAATGAAATAGAGACTTAATAACACATAGAGATAACAATGTACAGTTTGACCACTTTAAAAGAAAAATGGGTAAAGAGGAGATATTGTGAGACTACAAGACTACAATTCCTGCACTTCACTGGAATGAAATGCAGTTAGGAAAGTAGATCTTCAGAAACACACAGTGTCCTGGGGCAAGAGCCGCTTGTGATACATCTGTGATGACACCAGTTTGTTAGAGACCCACATTAGAAGGAAATGTTCCAGTATGCAGAGACTTCAGGGTTCTAACACTACAAAAAGGGCAGGAGTGCCTCAGCAGAGCTCTTAAGGGGAGATGTAGTCAGGGTTGAAGACATTCAGGGTACAGCCTAAGAAGTAGTGAAGGGAGAGCACATTTACATAAACAAATGATACAAACTCATTGCAGGGCCTCCTTTTTGTGCCAGCTCCCAGTTCAAAGCTGCCCTGCTTGGCCAGCCTGCATGGGGCAGCAGGGGATGAGCTGCCACTGCCTGCCTCACACACAGCTCAGCAGCCCACGGCAGCTCCTGTGCTCAGCTCAGCTCCCAGCAGGGAATGGGATGGTTCTCCTCCTTCCCCTGCAAGTGGCACTGCAGCTGCCACCACAGCCAGGAGCTGCAAGGGCCATCTCCAGCCACATCCCCTCCCTCACAGGAGCAGGGCAGCACCTCCACTGCCACTTTTCTCAGCCTTGATTTACATCTCATGGCCTCTCCGAAAGTTTCTTCCCAGATCTTGTCTGATAGCTCATGGTCATCTCACATCCATCTGATGCTGCTGTAGGAAAAAGCAGATTCTCTTTTACTCTGCAAACTTTTCAACACCACCTTCCTGTCTGATTCACAGGTAAAACAGGACCTTAAACACAAAACAGATCCTTTTCTTACTGCTGGATTCTACGTCTCCCATCTCTTCTTCTTTAGTGTTTGGAGAGTCACTCACGAGGAGCAGCTGAGGGAGCTGTGGGGGCTCAGCCTGGAGCAAAGGAGGCTCAGGGGGGCCCTTCTGGCTCTGCACAACTCCTGACAGGAGGGGACAGCCGGGGGGGTCGGGCTCTGGGAACAGGGACAGGACAGGAGGGAACGGCCTCAAGCTGTGCCAGGGGAAGTTCAGGAAGAACTCCTTCCCTGAAGGAGTTGTGAAGCATTGGAATGGGCTGCCCTGGGAGGTGGTTGAGTCACCACCTCTGCAAGTTGTTCAGGAAATGACTGGATGTGGCACTCAGTGCTCTGATGTAGTTGACTGGGTGATTGGTCAAAGGCTGGACTTGATGACCTTGGAGGTCTCTTCCAGCCTTAACAACTCTGTGGAGCTCATGCCTTTGCTGGAATAAGTTCCTTTCGCCCATTATGGCAGCTTTGATGTGTTAACAAGAGTGTGTGGATACTCTGATACCTTGCTCATGTCACATCCCTTCCTGTCACTTTCCTGCCTGCATAAAACTGAGAGGAACAGGCTGGCAGTGGTTGTACTCCCTGAGTCAGCCCAGGATGCCAAGGCATGAGGATCCATGAAAAGGACAAGGAGATGTTTTCTACTTCTTAGGTTATCATGACTGGAGAACATGTGGACTGTTCTCCAGATGGGAAGATGGGCACTGCATAGAAGAAGATACTTTAGACATTGAACTTTCTGTGTTTGATATTCCTCACTTAATTTATAGTGGAAATGAATCTGAGAGAAGGAAATCTTGCTTAGCTTTTAGCAGAAATCATCGTTTTAGAAAAAGCATGAGATCACATATATGTCTCTAAAGATCCCCAGAATGGAAGATAACATTTAGTACAGAATTCTTGAGGCTTTAGACTGACGTAGAAAGGGAAATAATAGGAAAGAATCCTGTATCATCACACCTAGTCTCTTCCCAGTTGTGTACTTCATGAGGAAGGAAACAGAAAAAATACATCTACACAGGTCCAATATTTTCAATGGCCCTTCAAAAATAGTAAATGCTTTCTTTGAGGGTAAAGGTTTGCTAAATATCCAAGAGAAAAAGAAGTCAGACTTTGATTCCTTCTGGTCTAGACATTTATGTAACTTTGTTTCTTCTTCCTGAGTTGGTGTTTATAGGCAGAGACCACTCAAGAAATCTGACAATGTTGCAAAGATCACCCAGGCTCTTCTAAAAGCATCATCCCAGTGGGTGTGAGAAGGAGTAAGATGATTCTGAGGTATCAATAGCCAGAGAGAATTTCAGTCTGATCAGTGGCCAAAGGGAGTTTAAGTCTGGCATGTGGATGCTGCAAATTCTGCATGTAGAAAGAAAGTAAAAACCACCAAACCAAGACTATGATGTGGTTTATCTGCTCATTCCATTCTCCACCAAGATGGATGTGCTAGGAGATGCCAGACTTCTCTTTTCTTTTAAAACTGCTCATAATACCATAACCAAGACTTACAATGCTTAGATTGAACTGTACCTGTGATGAATAGACTCAAATATGAAACAAAGACTCATTTTTGCAGTTCCTGTAAGGAAGAACTGCTAAAGAATCCCTTGGTGAGTTGCTGCTCTCTACTGGGGAAAGGATGTACGAGAGATGACCCACATGGCACATTCCCTGTATTGCATGGGCTGATGTATTAATTTTGAATTCCCAAATTAATCTGCTTAAATGATTTCCTACACGATGTCACATGCATGTGCACCCCTACCTTAAAACTTTAGTGGATTAATATCCCAATTTACCTCTTCTCCTTCCCTCTCCCAAACACATTCATTACCCTCATTTGCTGATCCTTCCACCAATGTCCCAGGCAGCAAGTCCAGTTCAAGGTGCCTTATCCAGCTCTCAGGGATAAGCCTGGTGCCTGTCACTGATTGCCAGCCTCATTTCTGCCATGGTGAAAAGATCTCACACAGTTGTGACACTAATTTGGGTAAACAGAAGACTTGGGGTCACAGAAGATGGACTTTTCCTGGAATAAACGGAAGTTATAACCTTGCCAGGAGATAAAAAGAAGGAAGAAAGTGTTCATAACACTTTATTCACTGCCATCTACAAAATTCTTCCTTTTGTATTATTTTTCCTCTTTTTTTGGTTTTTCTTTTTGTCTTCTTCCCTCTGGCCTCAATTTTCTCTCAATAGCTTTCTCAAATACACCAGTACCACACAAGAGTCTAAACACTCAAAAATACACCTTTTTTTTTTTTTTTTTTTTAATTCCATTTTCAATTTTGCCTTCAACAACTGGAGTGAAACATTTCTTGCTGCAGGAGATTTTACCCCAGGACTTGAAGGTAAACTTGAGGTGACTCCAACTGCTCTGTCTCCAGAAATGGAAGCTGGGGGAGACCTGAGCAGAAATGCCTGATATAGCTCAGGTATCCAAATAACCTTGAAACTGTTGATAAATCAATCAAGAATTTGTGAGGAATTTGTGCAGAGAGGCTGTGGAGTCTCCTCACTGGGGATATTCCAGAGCCAGCTGGGCACAATCCTGTGCCCTGTGCTCTGGGCTGGCCCTGCTGGAGCAGGGAGGTGGGACCAGTGACCCTCTGTGGTCCCTTCCAGCCTCAACCAGTCTGTGCTTTTGTGATCAGAAATTTCTCAGGCAACACCCTGAACAGGTTTCTGCTTTTCTTCTGGACTTGATGAAAGGAAACAATGATTTCTTTTCCTGCTTCCCCCATATGGGGAATGCAAGATGATGGAAAGCTCCAGCCTGAATGCATCACACACTTGTGAATCTGTACATACACAGCAGCCTGCCATAGGTATCCTGACACAGAAGTCAGGTGGGCACCACATGCAGTTTGGCTACAAGAGAGAGGCAAAATCTGGGGGTAATTCCTTTGGGACACTGGAAAAAATCTTTGTGTAGATTCGTTATTAACATAGACTGCAAGCTGGTCTGACTAAAGAAGCAACCTTTGCAAAATTCATTCCTCTCCAGAGGTTTTATAAAGATCAGACACCACAAATAAAATCTAACACTTCCCTAAATGAGGAATATCAGTTATAAGAACAATGCTTTCTAGAAGTGCTTTTGAATTCAAATATGTACCTAATGTGTATGTTAGGTAACTATAGTGCACGCACCTGGCTTGTGAGTGGGTATGTGCATGAATTCCCACTCTCAGAAAGACATTAAGCCCTATAAAAGTTGCCAGGTCAAGCACTTAACAGACAGAAAATGTTAGAAATTAAGTACATCCTGGAGAACTGTAGCTCATCTCTTTCGAGATTAAAATGTGATAAATTCTGGAACTAAGTGATCCTAGCCCTTTTTTAGCCTTTCCTCTTAAAGCACTCCTCTCTCTGCATGCTCCAAGTGTTCTGGCTGCTCTGTTTTCATTCACTGCCATCTTCCTCACTCACTTCTCATGCTGTGTGTGGCCTCAGGACACACTCTTCAAAATCCTGTTCTGAAGACAGAAAGCTTTGTTTCCCCACGGGATTTCCTACAAGCAGCAAGCATAAATCACCTCCCTGAGTCCTTCAGTGCCACAATGAGGGAAGGGAAAGACATGCTTAACTGAGCATCTTGTACTCCTTGTACTTCAGCACTGTGTCTGAAGGCTTCATGAACAGAATTATCCCCAAAAAAATAGTTTTCTGATGGGGACAAGAAGAAGAAGTTAAAATAAGAACTATTGCTCATGTGACAATTGAGTTTGAAGGCTCCAGCTATTCAGAATTCTTAGGAACATTAGCATGCTCTGTCTAGGGTGCCCTTGCAGCCACAAGGACCCAGAGCTTCCACAAATCCACAGCTGGGATACAAAGCAACCCACAGCAGTGCCTAGTGCTGGATCAGATTCCAGGCTGTGCCCTGAAGGATGGGGCTGTTGTAAAGCTCCTCAAACCCACCCATTGCACTGACAGCAGCCACTGGGAGTCCATCCCAAGTCTCATATTTGGCAGAAGGCAGCTGAGCCCTTGTGTGTGTCCCGATACGTATTGCACACGACGTCTACTCTAAAATTACCAAGGCAATAAAAGGGATTTCATCAAAGGGCATTTTCCTGACACTTGTGTGAGTCACCTCAACCTAATCTCAGTTCCTGGAGCCCAGGGAGTGGAGGACAGCTGCAACAGTTTAGCATTTCTAGTGTGGACCATTGCATTTTGCCAGCAAGCTGCAGAGCTGTGTGCTGGCGTGGCTCCTGGGTTCCCTTCCAGTTCCAGCAGGGAGTATTTTGTTGGCTTTAATTCCTGCAGCTAAACTCGGTCCACTTGCTCCCTTTAGGTCTGTTTCTTCTTTCCCAGCTACTTACAACTTCATCATTTGCCTGCAGTCTTTTCCTTATTGTGCCTGCTCCATTTCTCCTGCTATATCCTTGCTCTTCATCACACATCTACTCAGTGCTCACCAAACTTACACCCACACACCTCTCCCAATTCCTAATCCACAGATACCTGAGGAAACTGGTGAATTCATGTTCTGAACCATTTATTGGAAGTTGTTTTTGTGTTTTGCAGGAAAAATCCTCCATTAAAAGCCAGCAACTCTGAGAAACCACCCACAACCCAGGTAACAAATGTGGGTAATTACTGCACAGGCATAGAGGGGGCAGATAAAGGAATTTATCAGCTCAATTCACATTCAAGGACAAGCCCAGCCTTATGCACAAAAAGAGAGCATTTTGCCCCCTCTGGAATTTCTATCAGCTGTAATGAGACAGGGATTTTCCCTGTAGTCTCTACTTTTAAGTTACCAAATGCAAAAAGCTGTAAATTAGGAGCTTTAAAATGCCAGACGGTAAGAATTTATCAAATTGTGCCTTCTGTCTTCTGGAAAGTTTTCAATATTTGAGGTTCATACTCATTACGCACTCTCACATGTGGAGAATATATTCCCCTTCTATGCTGTGTATGCATTGCCTGTAAATTCTACTCATTTGGGCAAAACTTCTTTGATACAAAGGCACTACTTGTTGCAACTTGAGATACACAAAGCCAGTATCAGGTATTGGGACAGACCAAGGACTTAATGAGATTATAAAAGCCTTCAAACCACACCAGCTTCAAGGCTTATATGCCTATTCCAAGAGTTATCTATAATAAAATTTTGACATAGGAAAAATAAATTGCAGGTAGCTGAGACCTGATCCTGTACTAACATACATCTACTTAAAGCAAAGGAGTTCACTGAAACCAAAGGAGTGACACCAGAAGGAGATCAAGATCCAGTGATGATCCTGCACTGGTTTGGTACTTCAGGGTGGATTGAAATAAGGAGCCAGACACTGCAGTTGTCCAATTTTGGTTTTTCTTTTTTTTCCCTGCTGTTCCCATCCTGAAGCCACTAAATTCCAGAACCACTGGTTGATGTCTGACCTCAGAATAGTTCCCAGAACAACCAGCACATTGACCAAAGACATCAGCAAATCAACACCTACCCAGAAGGGAAAAAATGGACCACTGGAAATCTTTTCCTCTGTTTTGTGGTTTGACTTGGTCTTCAGCTAAGTGCTCCTTCAAGACAAATACCAAAATCCTTTTCCTTTTGCAAAGCCTCTAACCCTGTTTCTCCCCATGGGCACACACAAAACTTAAAACAAGGTTGTCTCCAGGGAAAGGAGTGGCTTTTTGACAGCAGTGATGGCTGTTTACAGAGGCAGCTTGGTTCCAAAAACTGTTTTACCACCCCTTGTACTGAGCAAAGTGATAGAATCTTGTTCAGGGTTCAGTTTCCACAACTAGAGCCCAGCCCTCCAGGCACACTGAGGTTTCACTCTACATAGACCTGGAAGCCAACTCCCCAAAATTGTCTTACTCTTACACACAGGCAACATTTCATTGCATTCCCAACACATACTTTGCTTAACTTACAATGACCCAAATCTCCACTGGGCTTCCAAAATTTGTTGTTTTCTCCAGTCTATCTCTATATCTACTGACAATCTTTCAGCACTCTCTTCATCTACTCAAAGCAGAACTTTAAATGAAGTTTATCTGCTTCCAAGACACTTTTCCTTCTGCCTCCTCAGGGTTCTGACAACAAGCAGCTCATTGTTTGTTGTTATTACCTTGGCAGAGGCTCTGCTGAGAGAGCTGCTGCTTTCAAAAATCTACTCAGTAGCGTGGTCTCCCAGGGCTGCACGTTGTTATATTTGCCAAGAATGCATACAAAAATAATCCAACATTTATCACAGAGAGAGAATTTGCTTTGTTGTTCAGTGTGGGGTTTTTGTTTCGTTGGTTGGTTGGTTTTTTGTTTTTTGGGCGTTTTTCAGAAGTGCTCACAGTTAATAGTCTGAAGTGGTTTGGAAACCTGAGAAGCTGAAGTGCTGAAGACCCTTCTCCTGCACCTCAGTAGAAAGATGACACGTACATGTGT
Organism: Thryothorus ludovicianus; assembly: GCA_013397245.1. Lineage (NCBI taxonomy): Eukaryota > Metazoa > Chordata > Aves > Passeriformes > Certhiidae > Thryothorus > Thryothorus ludovicianus. The sequence continues at coordinate 206,824 of VZTB01006899.1, read as the reverse complement.
GACTTGCTGACTACTAGTGGAACTGCACACAAAATTGCCATGAGAGCTAGAAAATCATCTGACAGGTGAATGGGCCTCATGCACAAGAGAATTGATAGTGTGGATGCAAAGTTGGTGTTCTTGAAAGTAAGAATTTGTACAGTCCAGCCATGTATCCACCGGCTTTGCCAGTGTCACCTCTGATGTCACATAGGGCTTTCTTCTAGGAAGTAAGGAATTCAATTTAATTCCCTTCTAGCATGAGGAGGTTTTAAAACCTAGCTCATCATTTAAAATGTGGTTTACCAGGGGAAGTCAAAGAAGTAGAGAAAATTATAAAAAAAATTTTTCCCTCTGAGGGTGGTGAGGCCCTGGCACAGGGTGCCCAGAGCAGCTGTGGCTGCCCCATCCCTGGCAGTGTTCCATCCAGGCTGGATGGGGCTCTGAGCATTCTGGGCCGGTGGAAGGTGTTCCTGCCCATGGCAGGGGATTGGAACTGGATGATCATTAAGGTCCCTTCCAATCCACACCACTCTATCATTTTATGATTCTTCATTTCCCCCAGTGAATCACTGTGAAAGAAAAATAAATAATTCATTGCCTCAAAAGCCATGTCATTCCAGGTTAATCAATTCTTTCCTAGCATTTAGTTGCCTTTTCTACTAAGGCAATTACCTTCCACTAACAAATCACACCAGGGAAATTTAATCCAAAACAACAACGGAGAACGTGGATTTTCCTGATTAGTACAGTTAATTATCTAACAGAATGCAAATATTTGACTTAGTGACAGAACACAAAACCAAAACAAAGCCTTAATTTCCAACATGCAGTAGGAAGAGCTCGTGTATGTGTGAATAGGCTTTTTTGTGTCTTCTATTTGTGCTTTAAGGCCTGGAAAAGGAATGCTGCAAAGAGCCTTATTTGCATAGAAAAGGCCACCGTGGTGAAGCCTGTAGAAGTGGTTGGGATAAAGATGTCCTTGCCACAAAACACAGACAGACAAAATCTCTAGAATTCCATCTATGTAAACTGATCCAGGCTTGACCCTTCTTTACACAAACTCTCCATTTGGCAACATGAAAGAACTTAAAAATAGGCACGAGAGTTTCACTGCCAGGACAGCAGGACTGGGCTAAGAGGGTCTCAGCTTGAATGTGACCCAAGCCCTGAGTGAATGGAGGTGGCTCTTTCACAACCTCTGCAAATGTGTGTTTACACATCTCTCTTCGGGCAGCTGAGGGGTTTGCCAAGAGCTGCACACTCCCCCAACAGGGCTTTAGCAGGGACTCGATCAGATTTCCCGACTTTGCTCCAGTCTGAGACTCAGCAGCTCTGTTGTGTTTGAATTTGCAACGCCCTTAACTAAAGAAAAAGGTCCTGCTTTTAAAATATTTTTTTCTGAAAACATTTTAGCCTTCCCGGAGTCTTTTTGGTTGGTTTCTTTTTTCTAAGTGGCCCTGGCAAAGAGCAGGGTTCTCATGGTGATAATCAGCCACCAGGTCTCAGTGGGAATCCCCACATTTAATTTGCAAGCACTCCCTGGTTCTCATACACGGCATTTCTGGGGGCTGCCACACCCTGCTGGGCAAGGGTCACTCAACCCCCTGAAAAGCATGGGGTGGTGCACGGTTTCTGATCCCAGCTTTCTGATTTGGAGGGTGGGAATAATTCCCTCCTTCTTGTTTCTGGAGCTGGGCTCTCCTGAGCTTCTCCTCAGGGCAGCTCGGACACTCCAGCACCACCCCTGCTGCTTAAATCAAAGCACGGTGCCCTGTCAGAGGCTGCCTTCACTGCCTTACCTGTGTGGGATTGGGAGTTTATGATTTCTCACATAGTGGTTTTACACCTTGCATTTCGTGTGCAGGGATTTCTTCTTGAAAGAGAGAAACAGGACTTGTGAGTTTCGTGAGAAAATGAAGTTTATTTTTCTTATCTTCTACAGAGATAGAGAGAAGAGGAATCCCTCTTACAGATGTTAGCAGTGTGGTGAAGAAGTCACAAGCTTTTTCCTTATCAGACTATTTAAGGCTTTATTAGCCAGTGAAATTCTGCCAACTAGATATTTATGTTATTAAACCAATACTAAGCTAATTCATGTTATTACGGTGTGAACTTTCTTAACCAATCACTTCTTAACACCCAAAGCTTACAGTATTGCATTCTAAAACCTCTTGTTAACCTTTGTAACTACTTTTTCTTTGTCTCTGACTTTTAAGCTCTGAAACTAAATTTTCTTTTACTCGACACCCTCTGCTTGAAGTTACAAATCTACATTCTTACTTGTAGCACCTAAACTTGGAAGCCTTTCCCAAAGTTTCCCAAGGTCAAATCCTGTCTCTAATTCTAATCTTTGTTTTACAGACCTAATATTCTGAGAGCTCTCTGTCTTTGGATTCCAACATGGGGTGGCAGATTCCATGCTGTGTTGTCACCACACCTCTGCTCAGCCCTTATTTGGAAAGCTCTCAAGCACAGATTGCCCAGATGCCTTCTTGGTTGTCCTGTCCCACCAGCCAGCAGCAGAGCAGGAACTCTTTGCTGGGATGCTCAGAGCACCATCCCCTTGCCTGAGCGTGCCCTGGTGGGCTCACACTGCTGAACTCACCACCAAAGCACTGGGTGGCCCAAGCCTGGAGATTCTGGAGTTTTCCAAGGGCCTGCACAAGCCTTACCTGAGCAGGAAATGTAGGGCTGCCAAGGAAAAGAGCAGGGCTGAGCATTAAAAGGGATAGGCATGACAACAAGCTTTCAGGGATCAGGTTTCCTCCAGACTGACCCCAAAGGACTTTGTTCACTCTGGTTTGGATTAAGGACTGCCCAGCAGCCTAATCAGATAATGAGAAATAGCTGCTCCATCACCTACACAGATTCCCAAACAATACCTGGGGCCCACTGGCATCCACAGTGTACATAAAGCACAGAATTACAGCACCACAGAGGCGTTTGGGTTGGAAGGAACCTTTAAAACAATTTCATTTCAACCCCCACCTTCCACTAGCCCAGGTTTCTCAGAGCCCCATCCAATCTGGCCTTAGGCACTTCCAGGGATGGGGCAGGATCCAGGGATGGCACCCTGTGCCAGGGCCTCCCCACCCTCACAGGGAACAAGTTTTCCCAATATCCAATCTAACCCTGCTCTCTGTCAGTGTGAAGCCATTGCCCCTTGTCCTGTCACTCCAGGCCCTTGTAAAAAATTCCCTCTCCATATTCCTTGTAGGCTCCCTTCAGGTACCCAAACCTTGCTTAAATCAAAAAGAAGGAGAAGGGGGATAAAGAGATATCCATGAGGAAGATTTAAGCAGTTGTCTTCCATAATTTAATCATTTGTGTTCCATAACTCTCCGAAAAGGATTTAAGACAGTCCCATCTCCTGCTCTTTCCACTAACACCTGGACTTTTGTAAATTTATATTTCTGTGTGCAAGATGTCCTGATTCGTACAAAGGCAAGAACAGTATCTTTTCAAAAATGCTCATTAAAAATAAAATCTTACTCAAAAATCTGTGTTAAGAGAAGTGGTTTTTTTTTCAAAACAGCCCTGTCTCATTTGGATAACACTCAGGGTTTTGAAAAGGTTTGATAGAATTCAGTCAAACATCTTTCATAATGTGGAATTTTCTGCAGTAAATTCTGTACATATCTGAAATGAAGTTACTTTTCATTTCTTGTGGTCTCCAAATGAAGTAAAGTATTTACTATTTGACTTCAGGTGAACTAAATCTCTTTTATTCTAATGTGTGAGTTTAAAATAACTCCAATTATCATGCTCACAAATTGGGAACATTTTAAAGTGTTCCCTTGCTCTGCATACCCTTTTGCAGGTATCTCTTGGGTCAAAGCCCCTTTAATTTCCAGTTCATTTTCTAAGAAGGCTGGACATTTACATAGTTTTTTGAATAGAAGAAGAACAAAATCTCCTTTAGAAAATCCCACAGTACCAGGAAACTGCTTTATTCTTTTTTCTGTGTATATAGAGAGATATACACTCTACGTTTTACTTATGGCTAATTTCAGGCAGTGAAAATATTGTTTTCTAAAACCTCTCCACATTTTCAGGCCAAGGTCATTCCCAAAGCTGATCCACCAAAACACAAGGAGGAAATCAATTTTATTTGAGAGATATGAGTGTCCCATTGCACAGCACTGATGGGATGGCTGTGCTAACTCTTCAAACCTAATATCCAGTGTCATGGGCATGGAAACAAAAGCCAGTTATAGCACAAGTTTCTTTGGCTGGTGTTAAAAGCAACCAGTATAAAACTGCAACTTGAAAAGCTTTTAAGTATTTCTCAAATAAAGGGGATATAAACTGACTCTTTTTTTTTTTTTTAAGTGCGCCCCAGCTCATGCCAGATGCAACAAGGCAAACAGCTGGTCCTGCAGTTCTGCAGCCTGGGCTGGAAACACTCCTTTATTTCTAGTCAAAATCATTAAGTTAAAAGAGAAAATGGAAATAACCCATTAACAAAGGCAACCAGCAAGATAAAAGCCAGAATGGACTAAAGGGTTCTGAAAATGAGTGAGTTTAGATTAAAGACCAATGAAATATGGAACCCAGCCCCATATAGATTTACCTGGCTCAGCTTGTGAAATGTCAGGGTAATAGGCTGCTGCTGGAAAGATAAGCAGAGCTGTGGTCTGAAGAGGAGCTCTTAACAATGGGAACTTTGTTAGAAAAGTTTTCTATTGTACACATATATATCAGCTGCTATTGTCTTCCTTTATAAAGAAAATCTTGTCTTGGATTCTGAGATTGCAAAAGCCCTGTCAGCTAATTCTGTTCTATTTAGTCTATATTTTAAACTACATTTTGAACAAAAGAAATCTAAATATATCTTGTGTTTTAACTGGAAGAAGCTTTGTAAAAGGTCCCAGCTAATTCTTGCTGCTAGATACAATGAGGCATAGAAAATGAATGCAGTGGGCATTTCCAGATGGTGAATCAGTTTTTTAGTGATAGGCATCAGTGAAATCCCCATCGTGCTTCAAAGGCTGTGTGGAAAGCTCTGGGTGTTTGTGGCAGGGAGAAGAGATATTAGATCTCCTTATTCCTAACCAAACCACTGGAGAAGCACAAAGGGTGCACTTGGAGTCAGCCCCAAACAAAGGCACAAAATCTCTTCTTACAACAACAAATTTGTATTCAGTCTATGCAGTAGGGTATCAAGTGAGCTGAGCAGAGCAGTGTGTCTGCTCCCCAAAAACTTGCTTTTCTTTTCCACTTTTGTTGAGGAATTGCCTGCAGGAGGCCCATGTACTCCCATTTACTGTGGCCCTGAGAACAAAGGATCTTTCTGCACAAGATGAACCCAGACCAGGAGCTGCTTGGCTTTCCATTTAAAGCAAATAAAAGTAGGGAAGATGTTTATTATGACATCCACTGTAAGATGTTACAACAAAGAGGCTTTAGGCGACAGAGCCTTTATCAGGTACTGATGAAATGTTTAATTACATCACCATTCATAGCTGGAAGCAGATGAATAATACTCAGGTGTACAACTTTGATCAGCCTGGAACTTTGTGTTCATTTTAACAAGGCAAACCACTTGAGATAGTATAATTAACATTTCCAGCTATGTTACCTCTTCAGTAATGATCTCTATATACTAATATATGGATAATATATATTTTAACGTATATAAAATGTATGATTCATACAGTATCTCAACACAGTAGCAATGTATGGGCTGTCACTGTGTGCTACTGCACAACATGTTTTTGATAATACTGGAATCAGATTTATTTAAATCAAGACCCTTTAAATCAGTGACTTCAATATCTTAAATCATAATTATGTAAATTACTGGTTAGATTTTATTTTATTTTTTAACATGGCCTTTATGAAGCGTGCCTGTCTTGGTAAAAAAATCTGTTCAGGTCTCAATTTCCATATTTTCCAAATGTGAAGACTTTAAATGTGAAATGTTCAGAATCTTGAAAGCTGGATAACAACATTAAATAACATTTAAAGGTAAGGAGTACTCTACTGCTTTTGAAAATTGAATACTTTGACACATCAAGAAAATAGCAAGAGCCTTGCAAAAATTTAGCAACTAATTAGTGTTTTTCACCTCTTTCAGGTATGGAAAATTATTTCTTTATTTTTTTGTTATTCGACAATACAGTAGTCCCTGGATATCACCATGTAACATCTTCTGCCTTTCCTTTAACACTTCTGTAGTTGTCCAGCCCCACGATTTATTAGGCCCTTTGAAGTACCAGGAGTTGGAAAACTTGTGCCCAACTCCAATTTCTGCTTCCAGGGCTAACATGGCACATTTCCTTTCTTAGCAGGAAAAATGTACTTGAAAGTACTTAGCAGGAAAAAAGAGCTTTTCAGGAGCAGCTCTTTTGTCACTCGGGCTGCTCTTACCAGCAAGTGGTTGTCTGGTCAGGGATAACATGACAGGAATAATCTGCAAAGAGGACACATCTTATTAAAGTTGTGGCCACCCACTTTGCTCCCTTACTCCATCTGGCTTCCCACACATCCTGCCTGCCAATCCTTTATTGTGCTAACAGGAATAAATAAGAGGCAAACATGAAATGGCAGGCATAGAATTTCCCTCTCATCACAGGAGCCATAAAAATTGAATTTTCAGAGGTGGAACAAACAGAAGGTCCCCATTATAAAGCTTGCAATTGGTTTTTACAGGGACTGCAAGAAGAAGCTGAAGTTCACCTTTCCTTTAAGAGACATAGATTTGTACTGAGCACTGATCACCATTTTTGGTTTTTTCCTTGTGAGGTGGAAAAGTTCATTTTTCCACTGCTTTTGGTTTCCCTGGTTACTTAAGCAAGTTACTTCTTGAAGTTTTTATGGTTTGTGGCATCACATTACACAAACATGAGTTATTATTGATGCACCACAGCTTTGAGCCTTTGAGAATGATAAGTAGAAAGAAAATCCCCTTTTGATGTAGCAGTTGCTGAAAATTCCTCCTGAGGTCACTCCTCTGAAGAGCAGCTCTCTGTTCACAGCAAGGACAGACTTGTCAAGGGGTATTTTTAATGCCTTAGATAGTTTCTATATAAATGTTAATTGGTGGATCCTGCACAAGGGAGTGCACCACTGAGTTTCCACATGCCAATATTGAGTAATCCAGTGAGTCAGGACCAGTTGCAGAGACTTCTAGAGACTGGACAGACTGGGTTCAGCTCCATTTCCCCCCACCTCACAATAATATTGCAAACTTCCAACAATTTTCACAACAAAGCTATGAAAAGTAGACCTTGTATCAGGTATCCACATCTGGATTTTCTCAAAGTAATTGCATGTAAATGGACATGGGGCAGAGGATTTAACTACAAAGCAGCACCCCGTGTTTCAGAGGTGAGAGCAAACACAGCTTTGGTCCTTGAAACAATAATCAGCAGCAGTCTGTGCACCTCCAGCTGGAGATTGAAAAGGAGGGATTTAAGGAGTATGCCCAGTTTCCTGTAAAGCAGCGTGATGCATATGTGTGCATAAATATCCACATAAAACTGTGAGAATTGGGATTGTTCAGGCTTTGGGGTGACCTCGCTGTGGCCTTGCAGTGCCTGCAGGGAGCCCACAGGAAAGATGGAGAGAGACTCTTGACAAGGGCCTGGAGTGACAGGACAAGGGGCAATGGCTTCACACTGACAGAGAGCAGGGTTAGATTGGATATTGGGAGAAATTGTTCCCTGTGAGGGTGGTGAGGCCCTGGCACAGGGTGCTCAGGGAAGCTGTGACTGCCCCTGGATCCCTGGCAGTGTCCAAGGCCAGGCTGGATGGGGCTCAGAGCAAACTGGGCTGGTGGAAGGTGTCCCTGCCATGGAAAGGGATTGGAACTGGACGATCTTTAAAGTCTCTTCCCACCCAAACCCTTTTGTGATTCTATGATTTGTATAAAAACACCCTCACACATCTCAAAGTCCATCAGCCTCGGAAACTTGCATGAGCAGCCAGCCCAGCAAAAGTGACATTCCACTTCTGAAGGAGAGCAGAAAAGAAATGCATTGTGCTAGCTGTATGCTGTCAGCTGTGAAACTCCAAAATCTGAATTCCAGGGATATTGCAGATATTGGATAGACCCTGTCAGACTGACCTTGCACAAAGAGCCATCGAGGTAGGAGGCAGAGGACAAAGGACCTCCAGGATGAGGTGGAACCTCTTCCCTGTTTGTGGCCCTAAGGGCTGAGAGGTGAAGGGCTGTGGGTGGGTTCGGAGCACACAGCCCATGGCAACAGCAGCAAGAGGAGCTTTAATGAGAGAAATATTAAGTGCCTTTGACACCTATTAGTGAAATGATGATAAAAATAGTGTTAGGTCATGTGAAACCTCACAGAACAATGTTGTTTATACTCAGGCAATTGGAGCAAACAATGAGCTGCATGGTTTCAGCTGCTTGGTTTGTTTCAAGTGTGATGACCCTTAAAATAGACAAAAATATATTTGTTGATACGGGGCATTAGACATCCTTCCAAGCCACACATGCACCCTCCTATTTCTAACCTTCCCAGAGGGGCAGAAATGAGGTTACAGATTTAGGTGCCTGCCATTTTAGATGGCCAGTTTTGGAAATGAGAGAAAACCCACAAGGTCACACGAGAGGTTTTCGGTGGAGCTCAGATTGGACTCAGGATGGTTTGATATTTTATAGCACCTCAGTTCAGTAATGGTTTCACTGGAATCATGATGTAAAAACCCAACTGTTCTGGGGTTTGTTTTTTGCTTTTTTTGCTTCATTTGTTGTGGGGTTTTTTGTCTGTTGTAATAATGTGGAGCTACCTTGCTTTCTATCAGGAGAGATAATTTCTACTTCAAAATTGTTCATGAAAAAGAAATTGATCTTTAATAAGTCAAAAAGGATTTTCTCAATCAGATTTCACATCACAGAAGATAATAAGTTTTATTCTGAACCTGGATTATCCTTCTAACCTGTTTTCCTGAGAGTACAGCTTCACCAGAATGCTAAATCATGGTAGATAATTGTGTATATCAGATCTGAATAATATATCCAGTTGAAAAACAGAAATAAACATTTTCCTTCCTGAAGCATTTATTGCATTTTTCCTAAATAAAAAACATCCTCTTAATATACTGTTAGACTAACATGTTTGGGATTTGTTGTTTGTTTATTTTTTGGAGTTTTTTTAAATTTTATTTGGAGGTTACTAATGCATGCCTGACCTCAAAAGAATATTTTCTTTAATTAGAAAATGCTCCTAGCTAGAGATGTCAAACTCTAGTTTCAAATAAGGAATGCCTAGTTAAATAAACCAAAGAGGAAAATCTCTTAATCCATAACTTTAATCATAACAGATATTTTACATAACCAAAAATGTACTTAAATCAGATTGCTGTCCAATTCAAGGAATAGAGAATCATATACTTGAAGTGAACCTGTAAAGGATAATCCATGTTTTAGCCCAAGGAGTCCTTACTCTGAAGAAAAACAGAACATACATACAGGAAAAAGAAGCCCCAAACTTTAGAGTCTTCCAGTAAATTCTCAAATAAACTGATTTTTTGGGTTTTATTAAGGAAAAAAAAAAAAGAACTTGGAATTAATGAAATAACAGACACAAACAATTCAATGTTCTGTCATAGCCATTACAAAGGTACCTACATTTTCTGACTAGCTTGGGCTGTCCAAGTGTGGTTTATTTGCTGATATAATGAGAACAACAGTGGAGAATCACTGGTTCAATGAGAAAGAACATTCTGTGCTGCGAGGCTTTTACAGCCAAATGGGAGCTCTGGTTTAGGGGCAGAAACATCTCACAGGCAGAGTTTTCTGCTACCCCATAAACCTTGAAATCTTGGGGCAAGATAAGACAATTCCTTCCCAGAATCCCACGAGAGAGCCTGAGACCTGGATGTGAGGGCAGGTCGTGGTAGGTGACTTTGAAAAAACCTTGCTATTATTAATATGGGGTAATAAATAGTTTTGCTAGGAAAGGTGTAGGGTTACATGGGAACAGGGAACAGCTGAATAGTATTAAATCAACAAAGCCAGCCTTGTGACTCCCTAATATTTGTGAACTTGTGTATCCTGGAGAAAACCTGGCTTGCTCTTCCCTTGCCTGGATTTGGAACCCAGGCACCACCCCCATGCCTACCCCATCCACTTCCACCCCCTCAGCACAAGGTTAGAGTGGCAGAAATGTGTTTGGCGGGCAGGCAGGCCAAGGATCATGTTCCTTTTCACCCTGGGACTGCACTGTGACCTCTGAGAGCTTATTTAGATGTGCCCTTGGCTGTTCTCAGCCCCAAGAGGAGTTTCTCTGCCCCCCCATGGACCTTCAACCCTGCTTTTCACATAAATATTGTAGCATGCAGCCTGTTCTAGAAATAGCTAAGAGACTACAGACAGATAAATGGCAAATATCTGCTTGAGAAAAAACAAGAATGACCAAACCCAGTGCTTTTCCTTTAAGGTGCAACGTGGAATTTTAGTAACACAACTAAGCAGAAAGAGCAGACACTTTAAATATCTCTGTGGGTGCAACAAGGCTTCAAATATGCTTTCCCTGACAAGTTAATTCAAATTTATTAATTATGTCTCTATCTCAGTTGGCCCTCCCAGAAGTGATTATAATTGGCTGTGTCCACACTTAGGCTTATTTAAATTGTTTATATCACTGGGACTGTCACAGTCCTCAGGGCTACACAGACCTGAGCCCCTCTCAGAGCTTTTCCTGGGGTCTCATGGGAAGACCCTTCTACCTCTCCAGCTACAGAGAGGACAGGAGAGTTATTTAACCCCTGTCCCCTTGCAAAGCACTGAGCTCTCTCCAACTCTCCATTAAGCAATATAATGCAATATATCTTTACAGTAGCATTGCTGGGCTTCTGCCATTCACCTCACCCCCCTCGAGAAGCTCCATTTATAAAACACAGCCATGGTCACATGAGACATTTAAATACATTATCAGCATGGATTAAAGAGAAATCTGTGTCCCTTCCCTGCCTCTAGCATTTTTGTTGGACATGAGTACTCTCAGTTAAGACTCAGCCTGTTACAAGACTTTAGTGATGCCTCTATGTAAAGAATTACACTGTGAATTAAAAGGATGGAAAACAAAAGAAATTGGCTGTGAATAGTCAGTCACTTTGGTGCCCCTTTATTCTGGAGCTCTGGAAAAGTATTTCTTAGTGTTATTTCTCACAGGGGTACTAAAAGTCATTTTAGAACACAGAGGAAACACAATCAGTTTTCAGACAGACTTTCCAAAGCACAGAGTGAATCTTGACGTCAGTGAAAGGTCTCACCAGAGGAGTGAGTGCTCCTGAGGACATTATTTCACCTAAACCATCCAGAAAGCATTTCAGGGTTTACTTTCTTAGATATACTCGAGAAGAAGGTTTCTTTGTTTGGAATTTGGGGCAGGGGGAGATGTGCTCTCTTTTTCTGCCTTTATATATCTAACATTTCTTTTACTGTAATTCAAACACAACATCTGAAAAAAGGCACAGAGTTTATCAGTGAGACACTGTCATCCCCCACGTTTGCCAGATTTGTTTGGATTTATGAATGAGGTATTGTCTAGCCAGGAAACTGGAGATACCAATTCAATCAGTTTAAAAACTGATACAGCCAAATCTTGGACTCACATCTGAGTAGGAAGCAGCTGCACTGTGTCAAGGTGTCACTGACCTTTGTTATTAGTTAGCAGTGTCCTGGCCAAGTCCCTGCTTCCACAGCAGTGTCTGGGGAATGGCATGTGGGAGCATTTCTCTCATGCTTCAGGGCACCTTCCAGTGCTTCCACTTCCCTACAAGATGCACACAAAGAGACAGAATTTCCCTGGAGTCCCTGAGAAGAGTAAGTGCCTTCTGACCAATGCATGTGGTGGGGAAATCCTTCACAGAGGGGCAGCAGCATCATAAAACTCTGCAGCTGACTGTGAAATGTTCAAAGAGAAACCTCACAAAAATCCAAAAAACACAAACAAACCAACACAAACAAAACTTTTCTTCAGCCCTTTGATGGTGTGACCTCAGATAAATTGTTGTTAACTTGAGATAAAAAAAACCAAATGCCATTAAACTGGGACATTGTGAGATTAGCATTCTTTTAGTCACATCGATGTTGAGCTTCACCTGTCCAGTTTAAAACAGCATCACAAAGACAAGGTATAAAATGATGTACATTTACATGTAGAAAAAGAAGTGCCCATTTGTCATAAAGAGCATATTGTTGGGCCTCATCTGCACATAATCCTGCTCCAAGTGATCTGCAAGAGTATTTTTAGACTAATTTATTTAGCTGTGGTATATTAATTTTGTTAGCTGTGGTATTGTATCCATAAATCTATGACCTGCATCTCATTTATTCTAATGTGGAGGGTTTTTTTGCACTACTTGGCAATAAAAAGCAGTCTCAAAGCAGGAAACAAGCACAATTGAGGTCAGTGGGATACCTCATGTGCTTACAGCACTTTCAGCACCTCTGAGAGCTGGATGAAAGTGCAAAGTGACACAGAGCAGAGCACCACTGTGTACACCCCATGTCCACACACGTGGGCCTGGCCTGCTGGGGCTCAGAGGAGAAGGGTACAGCTGAAAGGAGGAGAACCAGGAAATTGTGCCAGGCTAGAAATTGTTCTCTCAGCTAAGTAACAACTGAAAATGGAGGGAGAGAGAAATGCGACAAAGCACAGTATATGGCATGTGACTCCTTCTACTTTTGAAAAGCAGACCAGAAAAGGGACGTGCTCATCCTCTGCACTAAATCCCACATCTCAAGCATCTTTAGGTAGGCTTGAGCACCTTTCTGTGGAGCTCAGAAGACAAATGTCCCATGGAGCTGTGGCTAAGCAGTCCTTGCATTCTCTGTAGGAAAACTTGATTTGTACAGTCCTAACTTGGCAGATGGGCCGTGAGCACCTGGGATGAAATTTGTGTCCATACTGTTGTAAAATATTAAGAGTTAAAATATGTTATTATCAGGAACAGTTTGTGGCCATTCAATAGTAAATTGTCTGTCTTCAGCCAGGGTTACAATTGTACCTGCACTCTCATGCTCAGGCTAATGGGCAGACTGTTACACCTTTGGAAAGAAAAAGCTCCAGGTTGTTACAAGACAGAGCTTGAAAAGGTTGTGCTAAACTCTGTGCCCAAGCAACACACCAGGATATTTGCATCTCCTCAGAGCAGACCGAAAAAGGAAACATAATTTTCACCAGCATTTCTGTCCAATCTATTTTTTCCCACCGCCTCCTGTGTACTGTAACAATGCATTTGGGAAAGTAGGTGTTCATCCCATACCTCCTGATCAAATTTTGTTTACAGCCTTCTTTCCCAGACTTCAGATGAGTAATGGAGATGCCTTTAGCGGCCGTGAAAAGCCGAGCGGGGGTGGCGACAGGGCCACCAGGGAAAGGACACTCAGGGCTGGCAGCAGTGTCCCCCAGCCAGCAGCACATCCCAGCCAGCCCTTTACCTTTCATGGAGCTCAGAGCCCCATCTCCACCTTAGGAAGGAAATGGATCAGGGCAGGGATAGCCCAATCCCACTGGGGCACACCCAGGGCAGCAGCTGCTGAATCAGCTCTGGAGAGAAGCCAGTCAAAGGTGGGGGGAGGAGGGGAAAAGCACATCTTGGATCCTTGGGAAAAGGGAGTAGAGTGTGCCCTCTATGGCTCAGCCACCCCTGCCAGCCACAGGGAACAATTCAAATTTCAAATTCAGTACAGAGCCCAGCCTGCCTTCACCATGAAGCTGCAGAAAGGCAGAGGCCAATTCCACCTGCCTGCAGCATGCTGGGATTTCATGGCCTTCCCTAGAGCATTTAACAGGATGGCTGAACCCCTTCCTTGAGCATCTCTTTCACACCTTAATCCCATTTCTATCCAGGATGCTGGATCAGCAGATGAAATGCTCTTTAACTGAGGAAACATCAACATAATGCAATAGCTGCTGTTCCGACTGATTAGGTGATTTTAGTCACATAAAACCAGTTAAGTAATTTCAGAAATAAAAGTTCAAAACAACCACAACAGTGTGGCTTTGATATGGTACTATGTAGCATCAGAAGCCTCAGGGGAGGATCATTAAGGAGTGAAAAGTGATTGGAGATGTCTGAAAAGGAAATGCTCATTTTTTCCTGTGATGGATGATCCCAGCAGCACTGAACCATGGCATTGCTAGAGATGGAAGGAATTATTTTGCACCAGATGAAGCAAATTGATGGCTTCTTCTTAACGTAAGAAAAGCTCAAGAACTTAAAAGGATTTTGCATTCAGAGTTAACAAAAGTAATGCTCGTAAAATAACTTGCTATAGTGAGAAATAATTTATATTGTAAATAGGGCTAAAAATGTGGGGACTGAAGCAATAAATACCAGTGAACACCCTTCTGGATTGACTAGCAATTCAGAAAAGGAAATTTCTGCCAATCTAAAAAGCCATAACATTTCCAAAGATGAGTCCTGTATGTCCTGCATCAAAAAATTCACAGAAAAATTTTTGGTTTCTTGTACTGATTCATCCTTGAAGCATTTCATTTAATACACTAGTTTGTTACAGTGAGACTTTATTAGGAGTACAGTAATGTTTTAAATAACTTTTTAGAATTTGTACTCTGCTTATGCAAAAAAAATTCAGTAACTGAGGTGCATTTACTTAATGTACTGTCAAACTCACAGTTTGCAGAGGAGTCAGACTATGTGTTCACACATATTTTACTCTCCTTTACCTTGTATGAACTTTATGTACTAGGAACCTAAATTAGCACTTTGTTTCTTGGTTAGCAAATTGATAGGAGAGACTCTAGGTCCCTGTACTGCCAAAAGCTGCAAGTGATTAATTCTCTGATTCATTGCCTGGTAAAACAGGGGTTGTGACAGTTCCCAAAACACATCTGTGTCTATTTTAGGAGTAACACAAGTGTATATGAAAAATGTATGGAGAAGTAGAATCATGGATAAGGAGCACTGACTGGACCATCAACCACAATCCAATACATGTCAAGACCCTTAAATTTGAGAATGTGGGTGAAGGAAAATGACTGTGCTGGTGTCAAGTGGTGCCCAGAGCTGGGGGCTGAGGCAGCTTCCGTAAATTCCCCTCCTGTTTATCCCACTCCTTGTTTATTTTCGGAGCCTGCTTGGCTTGTGGCTCTCAGGGGGGATGTTAAAAACGAGATGCCAGGCTCAGTGAGGTTTTCCCAGCTGGCCCATGAGGAGGGCAAGCAGGATAACAAGGGGAAAGGGGAGAGCCATAGGGATCCTCTCCTCCTGGTTCATTGGGCTGAGGGACTGCAGGGCAGGATAAGTCACAATCATTGCCTAGAGGGCTCAGCTGAAGGCAGAAGATGGTGCTCTTCTTTTCCAGGCCACTGTGCCACTGGCAAAGAGTGATTCCTGCTTTTTGAGCTTGGAAAGAGAAGATGAAGCAGTCACTCAACTGGCCTGGGCACTCCAAATAATGCCATCAGCACAAGGTGAGTAATGAACAGGTGATGCCTGATGGCTGCCTGCCCCCAAAACACCCACAGACTGCAAATCAAGGAATGAATCTTTCCTCTGATTTTAAGGAACCATTTGTGTCTTTTTCCTATTTTCCTACAGGTTGGACTATCCCCCATTGCCGTTCTCTCTGATGTTCTAAGCATGTGCCTGAGCACACACAGACGAGCTCTTATGAAAAAGACATCTGTCACCATTTCCTAAACTTATAAGCTATGAAATTCCTGCTTTCAAAATTGCCAGGCATCTGGCAGGGAAAAGATCTGGCAAAGGCCATGCTGTACTCTGCAGGAGGAAGTGAAATCACCTAAATCCTACAGGATCCAAAAGCAAGTAAATTGAGAGAGGTCACACCAACCATATCACATTCAATGCACAGAGACACAGGAGTCTAAATTTGCTTCAAGTACTCTTGGGTAAACAAGTTTGGGTTTGATGTTAAGCATGTTTAATTAATTCAATAAATCATTTTACAGCAAATGTTCCTGTCAAAGGTTTAACATTAAATGGAAAAGTGTTTTCTCTAGAGATTAGTGTTTTATAGATCTGTCTTCATTCTCTATTACTTCCATTATGTGATTATTGACATGATTATATTCATTTGATGTCTTAGCTAAGGGACAGATCCTCCCAATTTCCCACTTATTTAGTTGATTTTCAGGCAATTGCAGTTGTGACTCTTACTTGTTCAAATTAATGATCAGAATATCTAAACTTTGTTACACATTTGTCTGATTTTCAATGATTTTATAGATTAAGAAATAATTTTAAAAAATAATAATTACTTTCAGAGATGTTTTTCACCATTTTGAATTGTCTTAGGCTTCTAGGGAAAGAGCAGCACAAGTGAGGCTGAGTTCAAAGTTTTTGCACCTCCCAAGAATAGTCTCAAGTACTTGTAGAGCTGTTCTGAGCTACCATCACCCACCAGCCTTGCTGAGCCTTGTCACCAGTAGAGCTCAAAGAAGCTTTTCTGAAAACTTCCAGGGAACTTCAGCACAAATCCTGTTCAATTTGCCAGAACAAATGAAGTGTAGAGTATATTAAGTAGGTTTGTTTCACTCTCTTAATAAGATTATGAGAAGGGGATAGTTCATTTGAGAAATAAACAGGACTACAAGGCACAAGAAGTTCATTATTTTTAAGGGGGGAAGGGTCTCCAGGGAAGAATTCCTTCCTGATACCCAATCTAAATCTGCTCTCTGTCAATGTGGAGCCATTGCTCCTTGTCCTGTCACTGCAATTCCTGATGAAAAGTCCCTTTCCAGCTTCCTTGGAGGCCCCTTCAGACACCCAAAGGTTGCTCTGAGGTCTCCACACAATGACCTTGCTACCCAAGGGTGAGCAGTGCTCCACACCTGCAAGACATCAATGTAAGACTGATTTGTAAAGAAGCTTGGAAATCTCCACATTCCCTACATTTCTCCAGGGGGGGAAAAAAAAAGTTTCTTCATTTTCCAAGGAGCTCTAAACACAGATAATTAATCTGTAGACAAATCCATAGCATTTATATGGGAGGAAAAAAAAAATCACATCATTCATGTGATCAGTGTCCTTCTTGCCTTTTCCCACTGCTGCTTTGTCCTGTTGTGTCCAAGCAATATTTACTCTTAATTAGTGTTGGCCTACTACTCTTAGCAAACCACAATATTTCTGAAGAACTCCAAGACACCTAAATATTTACATCTCCTTTAGGTAAGATGCAATTCAAAATGCAACATTTTCAAGTGTGGAGTCACCATCCTTTTCATTCAGGCAGAAGTCACTCATTACAACTCCTTGTTTATTACACCTGTGCTACACAGTGCCTAGGAGCCCTGGATGAGGCTTGTCTAGGGAAAAAGCACACAAACATTTAACTGGGACACAAGAGGATTGGAAAAACTGTGTCTGTACAGAAAACTGGAACCTCTCAGCATGCTGCTCTCAGGGTTTGCCATCATTGAGTCACAACCAAGATGGCTCTTTGGATTCCTGAGATTGCAGCCTGGCAAAAACGCAGCTGAGGGGTTTTTGCTGCAGGAGGTGTAACCTCTCCTGCCTGTCTCCCAGGCAAACCTCGCAAATAAACCATGTCCAGCCATATGTAGAAAAAGGCTTTGAGGGTGACAGTCTCTGAAGTGAGCTGGTAATTGTGTCCCCTTGTCAGGGGCAGACATCACACGGGCACTTTGTGCACTCCTGCGTTCTTGGTTCTGAGCCAAACAACTGCTGGGAAAAGCCAGATAACAACCATGGCCTGCTGGAAGCTGAGGTGGAGTCTGGTACAAGTGCCTGGCAGCCTGGACTTATTAAATGGGAAAAGAAGCCATCACTAAGCTCCAAAGTGAGAAAACAATTCCCATAAGGGCTAATAAAAGACGTAGAAATTAAAGGTCTACCAGAACAAATGAATTAGATAATGAAACACTGGAACTAGATCAAAACTAGGAGGGGGAGGAGGGAGAAAAGAGCAGAACTGAGATCAAATAACAGCTGTGGGATGCAAATCAGACAGAATATCCTCAAGTCAGGCCCAGAATGAGGCAGCATCTGGCAGAAGGAGGGAGAAGGGCAGTGGGAAACCAGAAGGAAAGGAATGCAGAGTTTGGGAAAGCTGGCTGGATGACGTTGCATAGCAGAATACCCTGCACAGCCAGAGTCAGGCTCCAATGCACCCGGCCCACTTGGGAAGCAGAAATCCCAACTTTCCACCAGAGAAGGAAGACAAGGAGGAAAAAGGCAAGGAACTAAGGAGATGTTAAATCAACAAGACAATATCAGGAATCAAGGCTGGATACGCCATTAATATTCTGTGGGATAATATTTACGCCCAGAAGGAACAAAGTTTTATAGTGAATCACAACATAGTACATTGTAAATAGGGACTGATTTGCCTCAGAGTGTCATATTTGTTGTTGGAGAGTCTTTAAGCCTGATTCCTTTCCCATTAGCCAGTTCTGGGTAATTTCTGTCACCCAGTTTTCCATTACCATTTCCCAGTTTTGTGGGAAAGCATCCAGGATCTGTTGTACCCAGGTGAGTCCCTGACAATGGGAAGAGTCAGAGGCCACGTTTCAGGAATTATTTGCCAAAGAGAGATGTGGTCCCAGTTTCTTGAAGATACTCAGGTACCTCTTCAGGCACATCACAGAATCTCTTTCACAGGCTAGGCTTTCTAAATCCTATGAACATTTTAGGCAAATTAAGGCTGGAAATGGTTAAATATTTTTAATCAGGACTTTGGATAACAAACCATCTAAATTCCTTTTAAAATTCTAGTGCAAGAGTTTACTGAGATGCCAATATGTTCTGGTAGGATAGGATAGATTGAACTTTTACATTTCTTCAAGGAGTTTAAATATTTACATCTCTGAACCAGAATAAATATAAATCCTGTTTATAATAAATAAACAGGATTTCCTAAATCAATGAAGCTAACACAGACACAGCATAACAGCTGGCATCATCCTTTCCCTTTCTCTCTAATTTCTCTCTGCCTATTTTTGTCCAAAATCATCAGAAGAATAGAAGATGATACCAGGAGAAAGAGAGGCGTCCTGTCCTATCACAACAGAAAAGAGATTATTGGCCTGAGATCACAAATGATAAACAGTTGGAGTGAAAATTTAAAAAAAAGTAAAATTCAGGGTTTGTAGCAAATACAAGTTTATTTTGTTTTGCTCCATTGATCCCAGCAATATTTATCTGAGGTATCATATTGTTTCTATTCCTTGATTCAAATAAAGTTATTTATTTGAATCAGATAAGCACTACTCAGAAATTAAGGTGGAATATTATTTTATGTTTAATGCTAGAATTTTATTCTTCCATAGACTAAAAATTGAAAGTTCTAGCTAAAGGGATCAAAAGAAAAGAGAAAAATGAAGCAGTTGGTGAAAGAGGACAAAGTCTCTGCCTCAAGGGGCAAAGGCTGTGGCCTTCAGGAGACAAAACAAGCATTTAAATGAATATTTAAAGCTGAAGAGCACTGAGCACTAAAGCACTTTACTTTCAAAGCTATAACATCAAACAAACCATACCTGTCACATTACAGAAGAAGATGTTTTGCAAAATTAACAATTAGGCAATGGGCATTGGTAAAACTGATTAATCATTTGTATCTGGACTTTACTTGTCCTTTGTTATCAGCCTGTACAAATGCTGAAGGTCAACAATCTGTATCACAGGCTTGAAAAAAAAAAAGAGATAAAATTAATATAAAAATGGATATAATGAAAAACATGGTGTGTACACTGAGTAAATGGGATCTCAGCAGCGAGGTCTGAGTTCCTACAGTTTGCCCACACATTCACTGTCATTTCAGCATCACACTGTTGCAATTTCCCCTTACATTTGACACATCACAGCCTGGATATATGAGCTAGAAACCCATTTACATCTCTTACATATGGAAAGGGAACATTCCAAATGTCAGGGGATAAATATATATATATATACACCTTAAATTGTTCTTTTTATGGTAGCAGCTCATGTCTCTCACCATCACCTTTTTGTAGCATGAGACACATTGTATATTCCCATTGATTTACTGTCGGAGACAAGACCTGTGCAATCTTCACTTCTTCATCTGCCACTGTCTCCTTGCAGGGTCTAAAGTCACGCATTGCAGCCTCAGCCTGTCCATGCAAAGAAATCAGTGGCACAAAAAAAAGTGCAACAAACAAAACAGAGACATTTCACAGGTAAGCAGAGAAGGTTCACTGATGAGCTGGGGCAGCCCAGCATTAAACAGAAAGTTCTGCAAGAGAATATCTTGCTCACAGAACAGAGATGTAAAAGAGAGGTGCAGTAAATAAATATGTATGGTGGAAAATCTGATTAGAAAGGACACTTGGTAAATAAATACATGTGTGGTATAAAACTTGATAAGGAAGGACGGTTGGTAAATTACTAAGGGACTTGGCTAAAATGTCCTCCCTCATCAAGAAGAAATTCTGCTGCCACATCAAAGTATTTAAGCATTGTCCTGAACAAAGAACTGAGTTCTCTCCATTCTCTGTTAAGCTTATTTCCTTTTCCTCCATGGGGAAATTTGCCTTCCACTTCAGGGCTTCCTGAGGGCTGTGAAGTTGAGTCAGAGCAAAAACTGGCAAAGAGCACAGTCTTTCCAGCAGAAAAACACCAGCACATTTTGTGCAATCACATATCCTAAAGGACATATTAAATTTGCTGTTAAAGCTCTGAAAAATCTGTCTCTGACTGAAAGAAGAGAACCACCTTTGCCATGCCAAAATTGCAGGAGAACTACACTGATAAATATTCCTTGTTTGTTTGTTTGTTTAGGGAGTCCCTATAATTGAATTAATATCTCCTTTCCCTCCCTCCTTTGATCACCTGTGCTTCAGCAGCAAATCCTAGTGAAGATTTGAAGTGTAGCAGCAGCACAAAAAAAAAGAGAAAGTCTGGGGCAGGAGGAGGAGGAAAAGGCAGGTGTGGCTTGACAAGTGATGAGGAAAGAGGCTCCCAGGACACAGAGGCTGGGGACATCTAAGCTGACACCGTGTCCCTGAGAAACAGAGGGAAATCCCACGGCAGGCAGGGACCAGCATTGCTGAGCCACTGGAGCAAGCAGGAGCGAGCAGCAGGCACGCTGGCATTTCAGAACAGGCAGGCTGAAGTCATGAGAATGTGAAACACCATCTGAGAGCAGGCATTCTAGGGCAAATGCAAGGAAATCTCCATGGAATCAGCTCGGAGGCATGGCAGGAGCATGACCAGCAGGGCTGGCTGGAGTTCAAAAGGCTCAGCCCTGCATCACAAAAAGCCTCCAAGTGTTGTCTCACAAGTCAGTGTTCCTTAGAATTCCAGGATTCCCACCCACCCCTTCAATCCTGAAGAGGTGGCCTTCCCTAGCTCCTAGAAAGGTCACAAGAGCTCTGCACCTTGTGAAGGGCTAGCTTGACAGACAAAACCAAAGGCTGCTTGCTGAAGGTGGTGCTACATATCAGTGCTGGACTCTACAGATTCACAGAGTGACTCTTTAGCTACTAACTCAGAATTCTCTCACTCATGTACATGGAGGAGAGTTGTTTTTTTCTCCCCTGTTATCTGAATGTTGTCACTGGATTGCCTCCACAAACCAGCTGAATTAAATTAACTGAACCAGGAAAGTGGGCCCAGGCAGCATCAGGACCACAGCAAATCACTGAGTGCTTTACAGCCCCCATTTGAAAAGAAGGGTGATTAAAACATTATCTAAATGAAGGGCAAAACAAGTTCTTGGGGACAGCTCCACAGCAATCAAGGCTTTCCGAGCAGGTGGCCTGGTATCTGATAAGACAGGGAAGAAGTCAATATGTAAGGCTAGATCTCCATAATCCATCCTGGAGGGCCTGGATCCCCATCCCTTCTTAACAGCAAATTCTTGCATTACTAACACTTGTAGAATAAGCTTCACAGCCCAGCATGTTTCTCCTAAAATGCTGGGCACTAATATAAAAATGCCATATCACAAATTCAGCTTTTCCTGAATGGGCAGTAACTTGACATAGGAGAGCCCCATAATTTCAAAGTAATGCTTGAGACAAGAGCTGGCTGAAAATTCAAAGCAACTCATTCCCAGGAGAAATAACTAAATAAACCTTCAAATACTCTTTTCATTTTCAGGCTGTAGGAAACTTCTAGAAGTGAGAGTAAAGGAACATTGAATTCACCTCCAGCAAAAGCAACAACTGGCGGATTCCAGGAATATCTTTTTAACTAACTCTTGCCCCTGGAGTTGCAAAAAGCTTTCAGAGTATGAAGCCATAACAACCAGAGACTAAAAAGACATCTTCCACTCAACACAAATGTCCAAGGCTTTATCTAGACTAATATAACCTTTGATTTTCAAAAATGCTTTTGGTCAAACAAGTTCTGCTAACTCATTGGGAGAGCATGACATACCACATTCATTTCATTTCCTTGGATTTCCAACCCTCATCACTCAGCCAAAACTGCTCTGGTGCAGGATCCTGGTGCTTCCTGTCTCAAAGGAGAATGTTTTCTTGGCTACAGTGCTCTTAATTTATGCTAATCAAAAGAATCTCAAAAAATCACTCTGAAGAAAAATAGACACCACACAAACAAAAAGGAAAATAAAACTGGATTTGAATATGGAGAAATTGAGATGAATTACATACAGAGCCTGAAGTAGTTACCCTACAAATTGTTGCTTCATGAACTGTCATTGTTGATGTTTTGCTTCTGATAGAAAGGTCATTGAAAAAATGAAATAGTGTCAGTAGAACAGTTCAGCAATGATTTCAAAGACAAATACAACCATGTGGTCAGATTCAGGCACAACTGAAGATGTTTCCTGTTTTTTTGGAGATGGGCCAGGGTACCTGGATGCTGGTAAATATTTCCAGAGGGATAAAACTCAATAATTGAATTGAAATACCAAGCAAGCGAGGGACCATAGTGTATGGATCCACACCTTTTCCAGGCACCTCCAGCCACCCATGTAGACAGAGTGCAGTGACATGGGAGGACTGGGATCAACCCCCAAGCAGGAAGATTGTCTATATTTTGAGAAGCAAGCACAGGATCTGTCCTTTCTCTGCTCTCTGTGCTAGTGCAGGCACAATTGTCACTGCACACTTTTCTGGGACAAGGAGGAATAAAAATACTGCAACACTGCAGGAAATTGCTGGTTGCATAGTGGGCAACCTTCTGTAAACACACTGAGAGACAGGTTCTCCCCTGCAGGATTTCACACATGGGATTTAGTCACTTCTGGCCATTTTTGAGGCTTTGTGTCATTCAAACACACATTACTTTGAAATTAAGGAAGGAGCTTCCTCAGTGCCTTATTGCTCAGCCACAAGCTCCAGGGTCACTGCTGAGCTCACATCAGAGCACAAGTTACAAAGAAAGAGCAGGTGTCTAAAGACTCATCCCTTTCCTGCCTTTATGACCCCAATTCTCTCACCCCCCACAATGACACCAGAGTTATCCCAATTGCCTTTTTTTTCTGTGCAAAAATATTTTCCTTTTCTTTTCCTCAGCCATGTTGGAGGCTGCCATTTGCATGATTCACCTGTTCTCAGCTCATCCCAGCTCCAGCAGCACTGTTTTTCCTGAGATTGGAGTGGAGAGGGATCTATCTGTGCATAACTATCAGCAGACACAGTCTGTCAGCTAGAAAAGAGATATAAAACCCAAAATGTCCTGTTCTTCTCTAGCAGAAGGGGGAAAAACAGAAAAACCATCTATTTATGGCTTCCAACTGAAAAGGTCAATGAAAATAATTCCATTTGCTTTCATGGATTTTGGAGGAGATCCACAGATCTTTATTTTTAGGTATGAAAGGATCTATTGCTGGCTGCTTAAAATACACCATGACTGACTCCTCATCCATGGGACCATGCTCCTCCCTTGCCTTTGTTGTTCTTTGACAATCAAAGGTCCTTTCAAAGTTTTTTTTCAGAACACTCTTGTTTTCCCCACCACACACTAAATACTTTGTTTGGAGAGGTTTTCTGGGACAACATTTCTTCTCCTTCTCCAGGCAAAAAGGCTTCAGTGTCCCTTTCAGGAGCCCTCCCTCATGTGGCTGAGCAGCTGAGCCTTTACCCCGTCCTCTGGCCACACTGCTGAGTGTCCGACTATCACAGAATCATGGAATCTTCAAGGCTGGAAAAGACCTCCAAGGTCATGAAGTCCAACATCAACCACAGCTGTGTACAGCAGCTGTAATGCACTCTGCAAACCTCAATGTCTAATAAAATTTGCTGTCTTGCTCAGATTGCTGTCACTGACAGGAATCTCCTTGGATTTTTGGGCTGGATCAAATCCACCAGGTCAATTGCACCCCTAACAAATGAGGGCCTGTTTTCTATTCATTAACTGTTCCAGGAATTTGTTTTGTACTGCAAACAACACAGACAACAAACTTGATCCCAAAAATCTCTTCCCATATAGAAGAATGTACTTTTCCATTCCAGTGTCAATAAGGTGCTGCTGGGAAGTCACCTGAGGCTTAAATCTAATCCATATCCTGCCCACTCTGGCTATCTGGCCAAATGGAAATTAGACACCCTGGGACATGAGCCCCCAGGGCATCTCAGTAACAACTGAAAGGATTTAAAGATTTGTCATAATTATGGTGGACAATAAATATCTGAGCAGAGTGGCAGATTTCTGTGGGATAGGGAGCAACCCCACTGGGAGCTGCCCATGATTTTGTGCCCAATTCTTCCTCTTTTCAGCCTGAGCTTTTATGTGCACCAAGAATTTTTGTGAATTAAATACCTTATTTCGATTAAAACTGCACCAAAAGTGAAAGTACAGCTTATCCTAAAGTCATTTATTCCATTCTGGTGAAAACAGATTAGCCAAATATTAAAAAAAATACTTAATATAAAAAAATGTTACACAATGCACCAGAGTCTTATGACTGGAATAAAAATATCTTCAAGCATCCTTCCAACTGAATTGTGCTGTTTGTGCTGCTAGCAGAGACAAAGGTTTAGTTTCCATGCTACTCAGGGGTTGTGGATCAGTCTCATTTTCAACAGTGGCTATCATTCTTAAGGAAATCTTTCTTTCTTGTACTGCCAAGCTGAAGTCAAACCAGCCTTGCAGCACTCCAGTATGTAAAAATGTGTGTTTTTTCTCCCATACACATTCTGTCAGACTGCATTCCTACAGCCTGAGAAAACAGTGCACAAGCTAAATCAAAGATAACCCAAAAATACTTTCATAATGAACTCTTAAAATCTTCTACACTGGTGACTGGACTGAAGATATCCCTTGCAATAAGAGTATCAACTCCTTTTCTTATTAAAGAAGTTCTGAGCTCTAACCAGTATTTTCTTGAGTTTTGAGCCGTGTTTTACTCCTGATAGAAGGATCAGAGATGCAATTATGAGTGAGCAACTCTTGACAGCTTTCAGGGATCTCAGCTGCAAGTCAAGGGAGATAATTGAGTCTGCTCTGAAAGGTGATAGGACAGCTGGATGTTACACAGAAATAAAAAGGGATCTGTTCTGATTAAATGAGGACATCTAGTCAGCTTCCCGTGGGAAATTATTCTAATTTTCATACCAATAAAAGCAATACAATATATCTAGAAGGCAGACCCTTTAAAGAGCCAGACACTGAGTATTGAAGGCTGGGGGTCATCTCAAAAGGACATCAGTAGCAAAAGTCACTGTCAATGCCAGGGAGCAAGACAAGATCCCAGCAAGCTCCTGCCTGCAGGTTTGACTTTTTAATGATGTCCAGATCTACCTAATTTTACATGGGCTGCACTTACAACACCGAGAGGCTGCCAAGGTCCCACTGCTGGTGGGCATTTGAGGAGAAAACAGCAATTCCATAGGGACTGATATTGCACCATTTCCTTTCAATAGGATGGTGTTGATGGTGTTGCTTCTATATTACATAGATGACTCTGGCTTGCTGCTTCCTGCTCCCACTGGGAAGTCCTCAGCAGGACTTGGAACTTCATCCATGAATAGATTACACCATAATTATATTATTTATATTTATGCCAGAACCCCTTAGAATGAAGGGAGCGTAGGAGAAGATTGGCTGTAATTGCCTGTTATTTGCATTGTTAATTATTATTGAGTGGCTGAAGTCCACAAAAAGAGAAGTCATGTGAAGTCCACAAAAAGAGAAGTCATGTGAAAACGAAAAAAAAAAATCAACAGGAAAGTTAGTCAAGAGGAAGAGATGTTCTTTCTAGCACACAGACACAACAACAAGGGACAATATGAACTGGAGCCATCTCAGACTGCCTGTGGGTGCCCTGCCAGTACTCAGAGCAAAAATAGGACTCATAACACCAACATCTGACTTTCAAGACTCAAGGCTGCAAAGGCTTCTGCTGGCAGCTGCAAAAGAGAATCAAAAATAAAAATAAATATTAGCTAAAGCAGAGGGGAAAACAAAGGAGAGTCTCAAGGACATTGAAGTACTCCTGATGTCTGGGAAGAAAACTACTTATTTTGAAGAGGAACTTTCTGGATTTTTACAAAGCTGCAGAATTATCATCAGAGGTACCCAGACAGAAGAGAGAGGTGATCCCTCCTTCAAAAACAGAAGCATGGGCACATGCAGGTGAACAGATGGGACAAGATTGTCAGGGCCTGCTTCATCTGCAGACATCCTGTGCCTGCTGCCAGGATCAATCCAGCTAAATATCTTTACAAAACAAAACACCGTCACCCCCATAAACAAACAAATAAAACCCAAACAAATTAGCTCCTTCCTGGAGCTGTGTTTTTATCTCATGTTGTAGAAAAGCAAATGTCACACTGTGGTGGCCATCAGGGACACTGGGTCTTCTCCACTCAGAAACATGAAAATTCTCAAAGCATGGAGCCACTGGCTGAAAAATCAAAACCATACAGGGAATGGGAGCAGGAAAATCTCCACAGAGCCTCCTACATAAGCATAGCAAAGCAGCACAACAGGACTCCTGTTTCATTTCATGTCCTTGTCCATCACCCAACTCTTCAGCACCTTCCAAATCCCAAGTGTCCTTGCTCAGGAGCACAGGTCAGATCCTACCCCTGCTGGGCCAGTCCAAGTGACCCACAGAGGGCTGGACATCCCAGTAACAAGGAGAGGGCCTTTGAACATCTATGGGGCAGGAAAATAAGGAAATAAGTTTTGTAAAGGTAATAATTTTCTAGGGAATCTTTTAAATTTGTGTTCCTCCAGAGAGCTTTGAAGGCAAATAATCCCAAACCACATCTTCTGGCAAGCTACCAGCTTGTTAGGTAAATGATTTTCCCTCAAAATGCCTTAGCACAAATTTATCACTGGTGATGGGAAGGATGAGAGCTTGCAGTCACTGAGATGGAGTTGGAATCTTTAGGTCCTTTCAGGTGGTGACATTCATCTGCATAAAACAAAGTATCTTGATATTGTGCATTGGGATTAGAGGACTATCGCTGTGATCTAAAGACAGAGCTGGGTAATTTTATATTTCATGTCCTTCCCAGGAGCCCTTGGAGACTCTGGAGATGGAAAACCAATATAGCAGAATCTTTGTGGCTCACAAAGAGAAGAGGTAAACAGCCCCCCAGAGCATGCTGAAGTCCTGATAAGAGGCAATAAATGGAGAAGGAACTTGGAGAACAGGCAGGGGCTTTGAAGTGAGAGGCTACAAAAGAAACACACCTCCAATAAAAAGGATATCAATCTCAAAGCAATTGTGAGTGGCAGGAAGGGCTGAAAAACTTGCTGAATCTCATTTGTAATGTGATCTGAAGGATGAGTTGCCAAGTCCTGCCAATATGCTTAAGAAATGTGGCCCTGCTTTTTATTCACACTCCTCCCATCCTTTCACAGATGAAAAGAGAACAGGAGGTATGACACCACCACCTGAGTAACATAAACAGGCTGAACAAGCTGCATCTCCTCTCCAACAATCCTGACCTGAAAGGACAGCGAAAAATTCGGGCTCATATTTGTAACCAGGGTACTCAGAATATGTTACCACAGATGGACCTGAAAAGATGGTAAATACTCCTGATATAGATCCCCCTTCTTCACCTACAGAGGATAAGATGCTTTGTGATGCCTTCACCTCCTTTTCCCTTCATGAGACCTGTTAGGAAAAATTAATTCCTCTCATTTCATCATCCCACAGACCTCTGTAATTGTCAGATAGTGCTTCAGGTGTCTCAGGCTGGAACAGCAATAACAATCACCTGCTGGAAACCTCAGATATCCTTTTTGAGAAGCCACTGTCCTGGCACAACAGGCAACCAAGTCATATTTCTCCTCTAGATATGGCAAAATCCTGACTTGTTCCGCAATTTTCAATACAAGGACTTGTGGCCATAATGCAAAAATCTGAGCCAACAGACTTAGGTGCCCATGGCTCCAGCTAGGAAATGGTTTCCTATCATACTCACTATTTGGTATGATGATTTTTACTGTTTTATTTCCTGAATTAGGATAAAAATCCAAAGATTTCAAACTAAAGATTTTTTTTACAATTAATTAGTTAGAGCAAAGTGATTTCAAGCAGGAGAAAAAAGAAAAAAATAACAATGAAAAATGCTCAGAACTGTTAAATCATAATACAAACCATCTGACAATGTAGTAAAATGTAAATGATGTTTTTCCAAAGCTAAACTTTTTTGTAAACATTTGAGGTTTTGAAATCAGCACTTTTCAGAAATAAAGACAGAGATCAGCAAAAGTTTTCTAAAGTGTAAAGCTGCCATGATAAAGGTGGAAGAAATATAAAGTGCTTATATTTTAGAACTCTCATGACAGGTGCAGGTGAAATGTTTCAGAACAAAGTAAGAATGAGAAAGAAGCAGAAATTTACATATTTATTTGTCAAAAACTAGTAAAACATTGCTATTCATATTGCATCCTATACAACTATGGTGTTTTGTTGTTGGGTTTCTTTTTCTGACTGGAATTTTATTTTGAATGTCGCTTTTTAAATTCCCACCAAGTAGAAAATCTGCACAGATTATTTTTCTATATTGTTTTGGACACAAAATCAGTTTAGTTTGAAACCTTTGCCCACTCAGGTTCACCATACTCGTGGGTCTCCTTCCTTGGAGTCCTGGGAGCCATCTCCCATTTGGCAAAATGTGGAGTGAGAAGGAAGAAAAATCACTCCACACTGAAGGTGTCAAGTTACACGTGAAGAGCTTGAAGGATTCAGGAGCTCTAGATACTTCTGTATAATGTGTTCTACTTAAAGGTGTGGTCTCACAAGGATTTCACCCTTATTTTTTAAATTAAAATAAAATTAAATGAAAAGACAGACTTGACAAAGGTAGTGAAGAGCGCAGCTTTGCTTAACAAGCTGTGGCAAGCGTTCAAATTCTAGTCAGAACTGCAGCAATCCCTCACACTGACAAGAAGTACAACTCCTCTCTGACAGAATGTACTGCAGATTCTATGAGAGAAAACCAAAGCCAATTCTTGTAACATCCTCTCAATCTGTCTGGGCAAGATCTGGAGCAGAGCAAGTTTTCCAGCTATTTCTCCGTGCTGGTAAATAGCAGTTTACTACTGTTTTTCAGCTTTAGAACTGGAGAAATCATACCTGACACCTTTAAGTCATTAACCTCTGCAAAACTCTCCTGCTCCAGCATTTAGCAGAGAGAACCACCACAAATGTGTGTTTGACAGCATAAGGAGAAGAACTCAGTTGACGCTACACCTAAACTCACACTGTGAAATGGTGCAGAACTCTGTGCACCTTGCTCAGTAAAGTGTGCAAGGAAAACTGACCTCTGCAGTATTCTGCATTTATAAATGTCCCAGAATTAGAGTGTCTTCAAACCAAAGCCAGAGGTGGGGCTCAATGTTGTAGTAGAGCTGGTATGATGACCAGGAATTGGAATGATCTGAGAAGTGAAATGCCTCCATGAAAAGAAAGGGCTGTCCTATGTGCAAAACAAAACAAAACAAGCAAACAAACAAAAAACATCCCAAAACCAACCAACCAACCAAACAAAAACCAAACACAAGAAACAAAACCAAACAAACTCAAAGAAAATAAAAATATCAAATAAACCAAAAGAAAAGGAAAATATTTTGTACCTTTTATATTTATTCATTAAGTGTTTTTTTACACTTGGTTTGCTGCAGAATCCTATTTCATCTACTTGATGTCTTGCATAAAAAAAGAACCAGGTTAACATAGGGCAGATGGAGGAGGAAGAACATCTAGCAATGCTGAGCACCTTCACATGGGTTTTTTTGCACCTGGAGAAAACTTTCAATTATTTTTGAGGCAAGTTTCTCAAGCTAAAGGTGCTGCCTCTTTTCCCTGTCCTCTCTGAGGTGGAGACCTCATGTAGAAGCCCAGAAGATAGGAGGACTAATGTCTTGAACGTGGATAACTGAATAGCTTTGGAGACAAGCAAGGATCGTTGGGAATGTGCTGCGAGATGGAACTCGACAGACTCCTCTCTCTCCTCTCTCCTCTCCTCTCCTCTCCTCTCCTCTCCTCTCCTCTCCTCTCC
>VZTB01006899.1:117198-176053 GCA_013397245.1 Thryothorus ludovicianus | reverse complement strand
TCTGGCACAGCCCCGGCACAGCTCTGGCACAGCCCCGGCACAGCTCTGGCACAGCCCCGGCACAGCTCTGCACAGCCCTGGCACAGCCCCGGTACAGCTCTGGCACAGCCCGGCCCGCCTGCGGGATCCCGGGACCCTGGGGCATCGTCTCCGGGATGTCGGGACCCGCCAGGCGAAGCCATCGGGAGCTGTGGCCCAAGGTGTGCTCAAGGCAGCGTCTCGCGTTTCTGCAGAATTCCTCACATGCCAGCCTGGAGCTCGCTGCGTGTTCCCGGTGCAGAATTTCCGCACGCTGCTCTCACTTTCCTCCCTTTTCCCGCAGAGGTCTGAACCCGCTCCTCCTCCCCACCCACGCCTCCTCCCGCACCCCCAGCCGTGCGCGACCCCCGATCCTGCGGTATAAGCTGTGGTATTTATGCCTGGCCAGTCCGCTCCGAGCCCTCAGGCCACCTTGTGCATCTGTCACCCGCTCCTAATCCTGCCCAAGCCGCCCAGCCTGGCTCCAGGCAGCCGCAGCTCCGGCATCTGCCTCTCGGCACAGGGATGCCCCGCACCCCCACGGCACAGTCCAGCAGAGGTGGGGCCAGAAACACCCGCTGCCTCTCAGCCCTTTCAGGGGAGCACTCACTGCACATCAGCCCGATCCTCTGGACAAGGGCTTGTGTGGATCACGGCACAGGAGAGGGCCCCAGACCAAGGTCAACACAGCTGGGTGGCCCTGCAGGTCCCCAGCCTGCAGCCTCAAGTAATTCCCCACCATTCTCCCATTATCTGATCCCCATTTTTAGCCTTGTCTTTGTTGCCTGTGCTGTGTCAAAGACAAGGAGAGTTGTGCAAACCACAAAACCCAGCAGGTTTGTTTCAAGCTGTGAGGAAAATTAAAGGCTTGGACTTCACTATTCTGAACCCAGGGAGTCCCTTTCAGTCGTAGAATCATCTCAGAATCATAGACTGGTTTGGGTGGGAAGGGACCTTAAGGACCATCTCATTCCAGCCTCCCAGACACAGGCAGGGAGACCTTCCTCTAGGCCAGGTTGTAATCCCCATCAAATCCCATTGATGGGGACCACTCCTGTGACCAAGAGAGCACAGTGGCAGATGTTAATCAGCCTCTTGTTGTCCATCTAAAAACCATCAGAGTCCCCCCATAGACTGGTGCCATGTCTCAGCAGAGGGGCAGCATCAGCTCCCTGATGAAGATCAATTTGCAGTTCAGCCATCTCTGGTTCACAGGAAAAACTCCAAGCAGTTCATGGGAAAGATCCTTTTTACATTCTTTTCCATGGATAACTTCTGTGCTGAGTTGAGGAAAGGAGGAAAAATTCTGGGTTTGGTACTCTAGAATCATGGAATGGTTTGGTTTGGAAAGACCTTAAAGATCATCCCTTTCCACCCTCTGCCATGGGCAGGGACACCTTCCACTAGCCTAGGATGCTCAGAGCCCCATCCAAATTAACCTTGGACACTGCCAGGGATGGGGCAGCCACAGCTGCTCTGGGCACCCTGTGCCAGGGCCTCACCACCCTCACAGGGAACAATTTCTTCCCAATATCCAATCTAACCCTGCTCTCTGTCACTGTGAAGCCATTGCCCCCTGTCCTGTCACTCCAGGCCCTTGTCAAGAGTCTCTCTCCATCTTTCCTGTGGGCTCCCTGCAGGCACTGCAAGGCCACAATGAGCTCACCCCAAAGCCTTCCCTTCTCCAGCTGAACAATCCCAATTCCCTCAGCCTTTCCTCCCAGCAGAGCTGCTCCATCCCTCTGCTCCCCTTGGTGTCCCTGCTCTGGCTCCAGCAGCTCCCTGTCCTTGCTGTGCTGGGATCCCAGGGCTGGATGCAGCCCTGCAGGGGGGGATCTTAGCAGAAAAGAGCAAGGGGACAGAATATATCTTAGTATACAATAAGATACAAGAATATCTTAATAACAAGTTCTTAAGACATCCTTCAGTTTTTATATAACATTAAATATTATTTTTTAAAACATTCTAGCTGTACTACTGCTTTATGATACTTATATTGAATGAATTTTATTTTTTTACAGTCATCAGAATGTGCCCAGCTGAGAAGAGATGATGCAGCCAGGCTACATCTCTGAATCAGAGCAAATCCAAGGTCAGAGCACGAAGGTGCCATAGGTCTGGAGCAGGAAAACTGGCAGGGCTTTTCACACAGCACAGACTTTATGCACCTGGGAGCAAACCAAGCCATAAACTCAGAGAGGTCACATATGCCTGGATCCTCATGGGCATTGCACACTGAGGTAAGGTTTGAAAATCAACCCCAAACACAAGCACATGCTCACCACTCACACCTTGGCATGGTGTAAAAACCACAATAGGATGGGTCAAGCCATAGGGGTTGAGGAGTGATTATTTAAAGAATATAATAAAGTTAAATGTCTCTTCATTCTAATGTAGAGGTCTAAGATTTCATGGCAAGATATGCATGTGTGCCCTAAGAGTTTCCTTCCTTCATACAAGCACAGTCAGGCAATCAGTATTGTCTGACAGAGATGAAATAACCCCAGATTAGTTTCCATTTGGTAACCCAGCACAACAAATCATACACTTGTAGTAAAATAAATTGTTTCAATAGGTTCAGAAAGAATATTTTAAAAATAAGTGTTTAAAGATATCAAGGCAAAGCAAATCAGTTCTCAGCATTCTCATTCCCAGTTTAGAGATACTTGGGTCCTCATAATTTCTCTCTGTTTTTTTAATTTAATTCAAGCAGCATGTATCACTGTGTTTTAAAAACACCCCATTAAAAAATGAAGCAATATTTGTATCAATTTAACCTACTTTTCAGATATTTTGACAGAGGCTCTGGGCTTAATGCAGACGGCTGCAGAAGGATTTTTTGTTTGCACAGAAAGAAATCTGCTTATGATAGGTTAAAACAAAGAAGATAGGTCAGACTACTCTGACCAACTGCCCCTTTAATCAAATATAAGCTTAGTTTAAAGGATTTTTTTAAATGAATTTATCCTCATCTCTAAGACAACTTGGCTCAAGAAATAGGATGCAATATCCTTTCTACAACATTCCTTATCATTAACTGCAATTTTAAATAACAACCTGGGTTATTAATATTACTGCCCTTGTTAAACTATTTCAACAATTTTCTATCTCCTATTAAAAAAAAACCAAAATAAAACATGTGCTCTTCTGTCTAGTTCTTTTCAACACCATTGGCGTTCTCCTAGTTTTGTGCCTTGTTTTGTTCTCCAAGCTGGAGTTTTTTTCTTGCAAGTTGGATTGTCCAGTTTCTGCTCTGGGAAACATTTCCTGCATTTTTCCCCTGCAATCATTTCCAGTGTGGAAACATGGATCACAGACTTTTTCAACAAAGGGGAGTTGGAGAAGACAGGAGCAGGAGAGCAGCTGAAACTGGAGAGGGAAGAAGATGATTGCAGATAAAATGATGGAAAACCAGGAAAGAACTTGGCTGAACTGCAGATGTGTGGTCAATGATTGGACTAGACGACCTTGTGGGTCTTTTCTGACCTTAATGATTCTCTGGAAGACTGAAAAGCAAGATCAAAAGGCAGAGAACAACATGGAGGAAGAGGAAGACAGGCAATTCTAGCCTTTCACAGAATCACAGAAGTTTATTCCTGGTCAATACTCAAGCTCTTAGTTAAAAGCTCTTTCATCTGTTGGTGTAGCCAATCTGCAAATGAGGACATCCAAAAGAAAAAGATTGTTTCTGGAAGAGAAAGAGAACAGTTGGATTTGGTACCAAGAAAAATCATTGCACTATTCAATCCCTCAGTTAAAACAGACACATCACACCAAATCTGGAGAAGCTGTTGAGTATTATGAATGAAAAAAAAAGGAAAAACAGCCTATGTGAGCATTCATCTCTATTCCAGTGTTGTGTGGATTTGTATGCTAAGGCTGGATCCTGCTGAAACTTGCCTGAAGGTGGAGTGCTCAGGAGCAGTTTGAATCCCTGGGACCAGCCAGAGTTCCAAACTCTCAGGGACTCAGCGTTCAAAGCCACCCTCACCTAGACAGTTTGTGAGTGAGAGCTGGAATTGTATATTAGATATGCAGAAAACCATCAGTGCAGAAGTTATCACAAAAAAGCTGGTGAAGAAAAACAATAACCTACAGAAAAGTGGGCTTGCCCCTAAGCATACTTTCCCTGAGGAAAAATAGAAAGCTTGAGGAAAACAGATACTTCCCATAAAGATCATCATGCCCCTTAATGAAGATGCAGGCCCCTCCTTTAAACTGACAGTGGCTGTCTCATTGCCCTCTTGCAACCATTTTTTGTTTAGCTGTACTCACATTCTAATTTGCTGCTAAAAATAATACTGATTAAATAAATAAATAGATTTATCTGTCACATTAGTTTCACTGATGTCATGATTAAACTGACAGATACTGGGTTTAGATTGGGTATCAGGAAGAAATTGTTCCCTGTGAGGGTGGTGAGGCCCTGGCACAGGGTGCCCAGAGCAGCTGTGGCTGCCCCATCCCTGGCAGTGTTCCAGACCAGGCTGGATGTGGCTCTGAGCAATCTGGGATAGTGAAAGGTGTCTCTGCCCATGGCAGGGGGTTGGAACTAGGTGATTTTTAAGGTCCCTTCCAACCCAGGCCATTCTATGATTCATTACATCTCTTTTGCATAGTTTTTTTTGTCCTCAGAAGGACACAATTCCTGACAGTCTCCATACACGTCTACAGGATCAGGACAAAAAATGACAAAGCCTTCACCTGAAGTCACAAGATTGAGCAAATCTGACTTTATTGCTCTGAAAATTGCACATGCTGGCTCAATCTCAAGATACGCATGTGCATTGTTTATCTTGGTTGAAATTCAACTCCTGCCCAGAATAAAAATACTAAAAAAATTGGCCAAACATGGATGTAAGCATATCAGCTCTGATACTGGGCACTGGATTTTCCTAGAAATTAATCCTCCATTAAAGCAACAGATGGCCCTGTGTTGTTCCAGGGGCTCAGGGCACACATGAGGGGCTGGGTGACTGATGGACTTATGAATGACTGGGTCTGCATAAACCTTAAGTTGGATTAGTATAAGCTCATGCATGTCAGAAATGGTTTCCAGTATTGACATTTCATGTCAGCTTTGTGAGTCCAGACTCGTTTCAGCCCCACACAAGGCTGTGTCACGTGGAGGGGACAGCGTAGGAATGTGTAGGAATAAACACATCCTGGCAGCTTTACTGACTGCTTGGATGCTCTCAGCCAGCAACAAATGAAGTCCCTGCTGATTCATCCTCTAAATCAGTGACAGCTACTTAATTAACAGGACCACAGCCAAGCTGCTTAGGACTAGCACTGACCCTTCTTAAGGAAAGGAAAGTTGTGCAGCACATTTTGAAGGGCACCTCCCAGCAAGCCCATGGCTCAGATTTTGGGTGATCCAGGTGAGGGATGGTAGCAGAGAAGCACAATGTTGTGCCTGCACTTACAGAGCTGGGCAGGACCATCTGAGCACAGGGGGCTCACAGCCCTCTCCCACCGGACTCCATGAGGCATGCTGATATTCCTTGGATAATGCCATGACCTTCCATGGACTCCCACAATCAGTGTTGGCTGTTACCCAAATACTTTCACAGTCCAAAGAGCATTTAGAGGAATTATAAAGGGTCAGTAACACGCTCTCCAAAGCCCATGACAGTCTCTGCTATAGACAATTAAACACACCCTCCCATGCACAGTTTTTAAACAGTTTTCACCTAAATTCTTGTTAAATGACAGGTCCAAAACCTGTCAGCTGCAGTAAATCCATGATTAGGGTACAAGTTTATCCTAACTCCAAAGACACCTCATTGAGGGGCTGGAAAGCCATCCAGTCCTGGGGTAGCATCAGGATGGACCGGGAGCT
This sequence comes from Thryothorus ludovicianus, assembly GCA_013397245.1. Classification (NCBI taxonomy): domain Eukaryota; kingdom Metazoa; phylum Chordata; class Aves; order Passeriformes; family Certhiidae; genus Thryothorus; species Thryothorus ludovicianus. The sequence goes on along the minus strand of VZTB01006899.1, from coordinate 170,193 downwards.
GCTGGAGCCACAGCAGGGACACCAAGGGGAGCAGAGGGATGGAGCAGCTCTGCTGGGAGGAAAGGCTGAGGGAATTGGGATTGTTCAGCTGGAGAAGGGAAGGCTTTGGGGTGAGCTCATTGTGGCCTTGCAGTGCCTGCAGGGAGCCCATAGGAAAGATGGAGAGAGACTCTTGACAGAGGCCTGGAGTGACAGGACAAGGGGCAATGGCTTCACACTGACAGAGAGCAGGGTTAGATTGGATATTGGGAAGAAATTGTTCCCTGTGAGGGTGCTGAGGCCCTGGCACAGGGTGCCCAGAGCAGCTGTGGCTACCCCATCCCAGGCAGTGTTCCAGGGCAGGCTGGATGGGGCTCTGAGCAAGCTGGGACAGTGGAAAGCATTTCTGCCCATGGCAGGGGGGGCACTGGAATGAGATGATCTTTAAGGTCCATGTCCAACCCAGGCCATTCTGTGATTCTAAACTTCACCTCATGTCACAGGCCTAAAAAGCCCCTGTGTTCATGTGAAAGGTGTATACAGGTCAATAAATTGCATAAAAATTCCCCACCACTTGCAAAAGTCTTCCCAGTCAGTTTCAGATGCAGCTGTTCCAGGATAGATGGGGTCAGTAAACATGGGGAAGAGGCCAGAGTGGCACAATGATGTTTGCCAGCAACGTGGTTCTGCAGTCAGCCAAACACTTGTCAAGATCAGTAAAGGGGGCAAAAGGAGACCTTGTCTTGTTAAATTTACAGCTGTGGTAGAATGAAAACAATTTGCTTCCAGATATTTTGATTCAGTCTTTTTAAAAAGTCTAATGTTTAAATACTCGTGCTTAGTATGGCTTTGAGAGAAGCTTTGATGATGGTAATAATAAAAAGAAAATAACTGTAATAATTGTTAATGCACCACTGTTTGGATGTTCCTGCACTTCATGAAGAAAAGCAGAGTTAACCTCAGCTTTTACTTCCACAAGCACGAATATCCCCTGCCTTACTCCTTTATTTCTTGTTCTCCCTGTGCTTACAGTGCAAACAGGAGGAGGTGAGGGAGTAAAGCATCTTTTCCCACTAAACCTTTTGCCATAAAACATGGAATCACACTTTCTTCCACAGCTGGAAAAGCAAAATCTTCCCTGTACCATCTGCAACTCCCACAACTCCACATCATATTCCTTCCCAAGAACATAACCTGGATTTCTTCCTTTCCCTCGTAACTCTACAAAACCCTATAAAATTCTGGCCACAGGTGCACACAGAGCACTCCAGCACTGCCAGCCTCACTCAGAGCCTCTTGGCACCATGTGGGCTCCTGCTGAGGGTAACTTGCAATGGGCCTTTACCCCCGAAATCTGAGGGGAAAGAACACAGAGAACAGGGTTTTGCTGTTAAAAAGTGGAGAAGAGTAAGCTGCCAATTTATTTCAGACAAAGGAAATTGATCCCATCTAAACTATCGTGGAAGACTAATGCTGAAGGACACACAAGCACCATCAGAAGGCTAAAGCTAGTCATGCCAGAAGCCTGAAAAAAAACCTGGAAATCGAAGCAAAAGCTAATTCATTTGGTGAACTGGCAGCACAGTTTTTTTCACTGCAAAAACTTGCCAGTGGCAGGACACAGTCCTGCTGGCCAAAGGCAACATCATTTGGCTTGAAAATAAGTTGTAGTTACCAGAGCAACAAAAGATCTCCAGACCTGAACTCTAGCATGACACCAGTCCCATTGCTACAGGAACTATGTGACAGCTGACCCCTGACTTGTACAGGCCAAGACTCTGATTCCCTCATCCTGGATATCATCCTAGATTAACTTCTGTGCTGTTTGTAGCTGAATATTTTAGGACACAGATAGTTGCTACAGGCCCTTCCAATTGGATATCAAAAGATACATGTATTTTTTGGGTAAATTAAAGGAGAGGTTGGGTAGAATTTTAATCAGCCCACAGAGATAAAAAGAATACAAATTTTTATACGAATTGGTTATAGAGACACTTCGGTCTTTATTAATGGAAATCTCATGCACTTCAAATATTCAGGATAACAAAACCTCTCTGGAATGTTCAGCAGTGACTTTCTGCTGTTGTATTTAACCTCCTTCACTCAAGTAATTAAGAAAAGAAAATGGTATGCAATTTAAGAAGAGGAGCAAAGCAAAGAAACTTAACAATACACAAACAATCCAGAGACTGGAAATTATTTGGTTGGGGTATTTGGTGGGTGTATATGTTACACTGGAAGAAGATGAGACCCAGAAAAATTTACTGCAGTCAAAAAGGAAGAAATTCAGATAACAAAGCTTCAGTTATAGATTTCACAGCAGATATTGATTCCTGGCTTTGCTGACTTGTCTGAGCAAAGAGACAAGCCATTCTCAGCCTTCCAATTTTTTTATTCTACCTTCTATGGGGTATGGGGCAAGCTCCTGGACATAATTTGTAAATAGCATTCCGTGTCTTTCTCAGAGTATCTCCTTAAGACTTAGTCCCTGCTCTCTCCTTTCTGAACAAAGGACAGACAGCTGGTGTTCCATGGCTGCTGCTTGTTATACTTATCTTAATCAGTTCACAGCTCACATGCAGCCCTCCTGGCAGCTTATCTCTCCGTGGACATGCAGAGAGCTCTGGGGCAAACAATATTTATCATCCTATCAAAGCACCGATCCTCGGCAATGGAACACGAACGTCTGACATACCTAGATGCTGTCAGATAAACAAGGAAATCATTTGACACAGCTCTTGTCACTGCCATTAAATCATCCAAAGGGGTTTGGTTTTGAAGAGCTCAGCAGCAAAGTTCTGCTGTTGTCATCTTCTATTTTTGTCTGCATGAAGTGCTCTGCATTGCTGCATTACAGGCACAGATGTTGCACCACTGCTTTCAGTGGGGTCAGCCCCCACGGATCCAAGAGCAGCTATTGGCAAATTTGAGTTTTAGTCATTTCTTTGTAGGCTGGGCTCTCGTAGGGAAGCTTAAAAATATGTACACACAGCAGAAAAAGAGGCAGCCAGAGTTATGAAGGCCAGGTTCTGAGCTAGGACTGGGAAATCAAAGCCTGGTGAAAAGTAAAATATTTGTAAGTCTTGGTTTAAAAGTTTTCCCTTAAAGCCATCTTCGCAGCATCCAGATTTTGTGGCACACAGCTTCAGCCTGACCTTTTCCCTTGGTTGGCTCAGAGTCATGTTTGCCAGGGGAGCATTTGCCCTGCAGCCACTGGTGTTCATTAGGAGCCACTCATCAGCTCCTGAGCCCTGGCTGCAATCAGCTGATTGTCTGGCTAGGGGACAGTTTGCTCAGAGACAGGAGTATCCACTTGCCTTAACATTCCTCAAGAGCTCTGTCCAAGTTTCCCACAGAGCAGTGCTGCAAAGTAGGCTGAGGCTCTGGGGCTCTCATCAGCCACTTGTCCTTTTGCTTGCTGGCATCAGTGGCCAATTCACTGCTGAGCAAAGGAGCAGCTCCCCAGCTGTTCTGTATGTGTTCTGAGGAGCAGCAGATGCTCCCACTCACCTTACAGGGAACTGAAGGCACCATCCACCAAAAATGCTTTACAGATGTGACTCAGCCTCTCTCCAAAGCTGTCTGGTCACACTTAGAGGAGATTCACAGCACACTTCAAAGCACAGTGAAGTCAGACCTCATTTTTCACAATGACCCAGGATTGGTCTCTATTCAAAATTCAAAGCGTGTATCTCAGATTTTATCCCCTCTCTTTATCTTTGGCTAACTAAGGGGTTAGAGGAAAAGGGCTGCCAGTATCCATTTCATAATGCTGATATTATACTTGAAGCATCTTTTAATGAGTGCAAGGCTTTCAAAACAGTTGTCGTTTAGAAATGTACAGTCACCATTCAGTGCTAAAAATCAGGCCCTTTAACCATTAGGTGCCTGTTTAGAAATGGAAAGTTTTGGTTCTGTTTGCATTTTGCTCACAGGAAGAACCACTCTGCAGAGTAATGAAATCCCTCCCATGTGCCAAGGCTTTAAAAAACACTGCCAGGGATATTTATTTTTTATATTAAACTTGTGTAACCTTACTATGGACAAACTGACTTACAGTGACTCTGCACAGAAGATGATTTTATCTCCCAGTAAAAAGCCAAACAAGCACAGAGGGCAGAAACATCTTTCTCACAGCTAGAGCACAGAGTTGATGTGGCAGAAGGAGATGCAGAGGAGCTCAGTATCACTGGATGGGAGTTCCCAGTAGGATTATTTTTTATTCAAAACCCAGAATTAAGCAAGGAAGGCTTTCTGAGACCAAAGAGAACACAAGTGGTAACTCCTCTGGCCTGAGGGTAAAACCTGTGCCATTTGGCTTGAGATGCAATTTGCAGAAAGACAACTCAGCCTTAGGGACACTGCTCACACACGATGTTAGAAACAGAAAACTTTCTCATTTATTGTGTCTGTGGTTGGACTTGCTCATTCCTGTGCTGGTTTACAATTTCCAGCTCTTGTGGTGGATTCTCTTAGCAATGCTTTTCAGCTCCATTCAACACCTTCCCTTTCTAGATTATTTCACTAATTCGTTCTCCTTATCCCTTTCTCATAGATTTCCTTTTCACCCTCTCAAAAGCAGCACATTTATCATGACACTCATGTGATTTTTGCTGCCAGTACTCTGTTCCCTCTGTGTTGATGCTATTCACACCACCTAGTTTGAGGGCCCAGCCTTCCCAGGTGTCCTCTGCAAGGACAGGGGGAATAAAGACACCCCACAAACATAATTCAAACCCCCTGAGAACAGAACTGAACATGCCTGTCTCTCCCAGCAGTGACTGAAGAGGGGTCTAAAGGCACCAGTCCTTCACTAGGGAGCAACAGGAATGGAGCTGCTTTGTGAAGGACAAGAAAACAAGGGTGACCACAGGATGGGCAGATGCAGCACCCACCTGGCCAGAGCACCATCTCTGAGCAGAGCAAACAGAGATGGGTGATTGGCAGCACCAGTTTCAAGGTCAGCCCTGAAAATCCACTCAGCAGGATGGGGCTGGGTGCTGGAACACCTCTAACACAGCCAAAGCCACAGGAGCTCAGGCCTGGGCTCACAGACCTCCTGGGGCAATGAGCAGAAGGTGCACGTGGGGAGGCTGCAGGTCAGGGCAGTGAAAGCCTTCGTGGTGCTCAGGGCCACAGTAACCAAACACCACAGTCAGGGGCCCAGAAGTAGGTCCTGTGAGTATCAGCCAGCCTCACTTGCTGTCCTGTGTGCCTCAGCAAAGCTTCCTGGGTGGATGGCACTTGTGCTGGAAGCACAGTCCACAGCAAACCAGTGCCAGAGCCCAGGAGCACAGCCCTGCAGCTGGGGCTCATCTGGGTGCAGCTGTGTGGTGGCTGTGCCTCTGCCCTGCCCCGGGTCCTCCCCAGTCCTCAGCCACTGCCTGCACCTGCTGCTCTGATCTCAGCCCTGCCTCGGTGCTTCAAACCTGTGGGTGGTCACCAGGGTTGGAAAAGACCTCAAGGATCAGTGAGTCCAACCTGTGACCCAACACCACCGTGTCCCCCAGCCCAGAGCACTGAGTGCCACATCCAGTCATCTCTAGAACACCTCCAGGGATGGGGACTCCAAACCTCCCTGGACAGCCCATTCCAGCATCTAGCAGCTCTTCCAGTGAAGAAATTCCTGTTGATGTCCAACCTGACCCTCCCCTGGTACAGCTTGAGGCTGTTCCCTCCTGTCCTGTCCCTGTTCCCTGTTCCCAGAGCCCGACCCCCCCGGCTGTCCCCTCCTGGCAGGAGTTGTGCAGAGCCAGAAGGGCCCCCCTGAGCCTCCTTTGCTCCAGGCTGAGCCCCCACAGCTCCCTCAGCCCCTCCTGCTGCTCCAGCCCCTTGCCCAGCTCCATTCCCTTCCCTGGACACGCTCCAGCCCCTCCATGTCCTTCTTGTCCTGATGTTGCCAGAGCTGCCCCAGGATCTGAGGGGTGGCCCCAGCAGTGCCCAGCACAGGGGACAGTCACTGCCCTGGCCCTGCTGCCACACCATTCCAAGCCAGATGCCATTGGCCTCTTGGCTATCTGGGCATGGCTGGCTCATGTTCAGCTGGTTGCCAACTAGTGCCCAAAATCACTGGATTCTGGCCTGACCCAAGAACTTTGGTTGTCATCCCAGGGACTCTCTGGAGTTGTTTGGATCTGTGGGACAGTGCACTCTATGACAGTGCTACTCCCATCTACCTCACCCCTGCTGCTCCCTGACACAGGGCAGAAAAAAAAAAAATTCTGAAACTCTGGAAATATCAAGCAAAGGTAATTTCGCTGGGGTTTTGTCACCCTGTCCCTGATTTTGACATCCACCTGTTCACACAGACACACACAGAGCTGCACACATCAGCAACACATTTCCACAACGTTGCACACAATAATGTCAAAGAGGTGAGTGTGAGGGTAGGAGCCAGGGCCCTCCAGGAGCCAGGATTTCTGTTTTGTGGGAAACAAAAATCCTGGAGAAGTAACTGAACTCCTGCTTTGGAGATGTTCTTCTCCTGCTTCACAAGGAGAATCACAATCTGACAATAAAATCATTCTCTCTGCTCTTTCTTTTCAGAACTACATTTTGCTCACAAACCAGAAAACTACTTAATGGAGGATAATAATATTTCTTCTTTTTTTGCCATTTCCAGATACTTAAATTACACAATCTTAAATCACTTCATACCCACATAGAGTGGGTATTAGAAATGAAAGGACTCGGATTCCAGTAAAGCCTTCATTAAATCTGGCCCATCTCAGTTTCCCTCTGAAATGGATAGCAAAAATTACAGAAGCTAAAAGAGCCCAGGTGATGGATTATAAAGAGAGGCATTGGCACAGATCATAAACCAGCTGAAAATTGTCCTTTCAAACCCACTGTGAGGTGACTGCCAAGGGATAAAAATCATAACACTGGTCACCCTTTTGTGACATTTTAAATTGGCTACTTGCATCACTTTCATTGACTTTCTTTTCAGGTGCCATCGCCCCCACTGATTCACAAAGTCTCATTCATTCAGAGAATGAGGTTTGACGGCAAAAAGAGCCACCTCAGAAACAGATTAATCACGAGAATTTGCAGGAACTAACCACAGGAAGGAACAACCCAATAAAATGCAAAAGAAAACTACATTGCACACTGACTGGGTGTACAAAACAATGCAAGTCCAATGGAGTTGCTGTTGGCCACATGGGATCCTTAACTCCCCTGAGACCATTAACTTTTGCATACACATCTGGGAAGGGAAGATTTGCTTTTAAACAGTTTTAATCACTGACATTTGTTCCATTTTTATGCTGAAAATGAGGAAGGACAGAGAAAAGGTTCCTAATATAGATGTTTTTCTATTAAAACTTGTCCCTCAAGATCTTCCATCCTGCCAACTGCTACTCTTCTAGCAATTAGTCCTAATGATTTCCCTAGCAGTAAAGGAAATCTCTTCAAAATGTGTAGCTACAAAAGCATATGTAGTTAAAATATTTATAAACAATATATTGTAGTAATTATTGCATATAATACATACCAATAATATAATGTGTATAAAAATATGACATGCAAAATCCCCAGAGAGAAAGGATAGAATTCTTTTCCTTGTTTTTCAATTCCTAGATTTCACATTTCATAATATATATATTAGATAATTAGGTATTAGATAATTAAATATTAGAGGGTTACTGAGCAGGAATGGCAAGTGGCATTCACAGGGCACTGCCTCCTGCTCCAGACACTGCCCCTTTCTCACCCACAGACACCTTGACCTTCACAAGTCTCCTGCTGGAGTTTTCCTGGTCTACAGCAGCTAAGTCCTTTTAGGTGCTATTTAAATAGCAGCAAAATCCCTTTCTTTACATTTTATGTTTATCCCAAGGACAAAAATCACAGCTGATTAAAAAAAAAAAAAATACCAACAAAAACCACATGGAAATATGCTAGGATTTTGCTCATCCTCAAAACTTGACAATAAGCACATTTGAAACACTCGTGTTGTTGCTGGGAAGGAAAGAGTGGTTTAGCCAATATTATAGAAATACTTCAAATCTGAACAGAATAAAGGGGGGTTTGTAGCCATGGTAACTTCCACAATCATTTATTAAAAAACTATAATATCCCTGAAGATTTGTGACACGATGCAGCAACCCTGTCACATTGTGTAAGCTGATGTTATGTCTTGAAAGCCTGAATGACTTGATGTGACCTGGCAGGATGCTATGGATATTTAAAATTTTTCAAGGGAAATTCCAGTTGTAGTGGTAGGTAGAAGGAAAGAAATTTTCACACAGGATTGGAAAAGGACACAAATAAAATGACATTCATAAATAATTCTTTAAAATCTGTGCACTTGCAGAGTAATTTCACAATGTGGAAGGTGAAAGATAACAGAACATTGTGGCTGCACAGGAAAAAGTTCTTATTCAACACGTGGCACCTCCACTGGGACTACACAGCTCCTGGAGTAAGTAGGCAGTGTCTTATTTTTGGTAAAAATAAAGACATCATTACTATAAAAACGTATTACAAATTCAAATTTAACCAGAAAGAGACTATACTTCAGATATTTGGTTTTTTTTACTATTTAGACAGCCACATTTGGAACTTTAGAACACTCATTTAAAATGAGAGCATAAAATCTTTGTACTTTGACATCCTTTTTTCCTATTTTGAATGAAAATTAGGACTTATACATAATTTTTTGAGCATGTGATCTTGAAAAAATTATTCCTTCTGCCATCATTAGAGCTTCAGACAGTGGATCAGACTGTTCTTTAAATATTCAGACCAGGTACAATATGTGAGATCAGGTGATTGCCAGTTGAAAAAGTGGATAAAATTAAGGACTGATCTGACTCCAGTAGGAGAGGGAGAGGATTCCATGGGTTATTACACCCAAGCATTGCAATGAGACATCTCTGACAGAGATGTAGTATTCCCAAAATAGCATTTGTCACCACATCAGAACAGGCATTGGCTTGGTGCAGAACGCTTTCTCTTTACTTAGTATTTTGTAAGTTGCCTCAGAAGAATCCAGGAATGTGAGATCGCTTGAAGCCAGTGTACATATTAATGAAATAGTGATGAAAACTAAAAACATTGCTGCAGCATTCTCAGAAACAGCTTTCTCCCCCAAAACAGAGGTACATCAGTTTTAAGAGGACTGTTTTATAAGGGAGCTTCAAGAAACCCTCCTTGAAAACTGTCTTTCTAAGGGGAGTTGTAAAAATTTCTTTCCTAGCAAAAGTTTGACAAAATACGTTTAGAAAAGCATTCTGCATGAAGCATTCTGGCTCCAAAAGGACAATGATGATTTATTTATTCCTTGGAGACATCTAACTCTTGACTGTGGATCTATCAAGTAATGGTTAGGAAAGATCATCCACTGCAATCCTGTTGGACTTGGTCCCAAAGGCCTGAGTTATCTCCATCATGTCCAGTGACATTATTCTCCCTGCCCCAGGGATGAGCTTCCTGCCTGTGCAATGTGTTCTCTTCATTGCAAACAGCAGGCTGCAGAGCCAGAGCAGCAGGAAGTCACAATAAACTTTATTTCTCTTATCCAGACAAGTTGCCTTGTCCCAGGAACTTGTCACCAGTTTCATTTGTGGATGTTCAATGTAGCTCAACCCATATTTGTGCTCTGCACCACCACGGGCTCGTGCATGGCTGGTTGGAGAATGGTGAATGAACTAACAAGCCTTTTCTTCTTTCACAAACCTCAGTCACAGTGATTTCTCTCAGGACCTGACAGAAAATGTTTAGATCACCCACTGGCAATAGGCTCTGCCTTAACTGTCTAAGTGCATGACCACTCCACAAACTAAAGGCAGATTTCCACTCAATAGACTTTAATAGCTAATATTTGCTTGGAGACCTTTTGTCTGCCCTCCACACGCAGGACCTGCTTCCTTTTGGAGATAAATCATAAAGAGATGAACCATAACTGAGACAGAATCTGTCCATTTACATTTCTTCTCTTCATCATGTGGAACTGTCTAGAACAACCACATGCTCATAGACACTGGCAGACAGAGATTTGAAACCCAGAAAGATTAAGAGATAAGAGACTATTGGCCTGCCTTGGAAAGACCTTAAAGATCATCTTCTCCCAACCTCCTGCCATGGGCAGGACCACATTTCACAATCTGGCCTTGGACACAGCCAAGGATCCAGGGGCAGCCTCAGCTGCTCTGGGCCAGGGCCTCAGCACCCTCACAGGGAACAATTCCTTCCCAATATCCAATCTAACCCTGCTCTCTGCCAGTGTGAAGCCATTGCCCCTTGTCCTGTCACTCCAGGCCCTTGTCAAGAGTCTCTCTCCATCTTTCCTGTGGGCTCCCTGCAGGCACTGCAAGGCCACAATGAGCTCACCCCAAAGCCTTCCCTTCTCCAGCTGAACAATCCCAATTCCCTTAGCCTTTCCTCCCAGCAGAGCTGCTCCATCCCTCTGCTGCCCTTGGTGTCCCTGCTCTGGCTCCAGCAGCTCCCTGTCCTTGCTGTGCTGGGATCCCAGGGTTGGATGCAGCCCTGCAGAGGGGTCTCAGCAGAGCAGGGCAGAGGGGCAGAATTATATCCCTCAATCTACTAAATCCTCACCTGGGTACTGAATCATCTCACTCATCTGACCGCAACACTGTTTCACTATTTTAAAACCAATAAATATTTATTCTACTGTGTTTTGATCTGGTTTGCAACAAATGAACCAGTTCAATTTTATGATATGCCCTTTGAGAGGTTATTTTTCTTTGAAATCTAAATTTAAACTAAATCAGTCTCTGGTCCCACCAAGGACAAATATTTTAAAAGTGCTGCCAGCCATGCCTTTTAGCCTGCTGTCTCCCCTTTATAATTATTGATGTTGGCATTATACCAAGAACCCTTTTCTTGGTGTATCAATAGAGCTGTGTTTAATTTGACATTTTACTTGCTGAATAAAAAACTGGTCTCAGTCACGGCATCAGTTTCAGTGGGTGCTTTCAAGCAACAGCACCCATAATTTCTGTGTTTCAACAGCATTTTATTTCCCTGATATCATTTAGAAAATCATTCAATAATTCTCCACTAAATGATATCCAGGAGGGAGGAGGTCATTTGCTATCACACTCAAAGGCCATGTCAGGTGCCTGGAGGAAATCTCCTGGCACACCCTTATCACTGGGCTCACAAGAAGCTCCCTGAGCAGGGGAGTGCTGTTCATGTAGGGAACTACACCCTCCTGACCTCCAAGCACTGCCTCCAAGGGCCTCACAGCCCAGGCTGCTTCCAGATGCTGGGAACTCCTGAACCCCGAGGAGAATTAGGCTTTCAGTCTTGCTCTTATCTGAATGCACACCTTAAAGTGTGAATGGGATGGGATAAATGTTTGGTTTTGTCTCATGTCTGGTGATGCAGTCTTTCTTCCACAGCCACCTTCAGGACATGAATTATTCACTAGAAATAATAAGACTGGCACTCAATAAAAACCTGTCAGGTTTCCAGGTCCCATTCAGATGCTAACATTAGCTTTCATCTTCCAGATAATACATATTCAAATTAATTTGCTAGCCTATTATTCGGCAGAGAAGCTACAGGTCACATTAAAGTTAATTTATGAAATCACTTGAGTGAAACCCCACACCTGGCTTCACCTTTCACCTCTGCAGAACATTAGCAGGCTGTATCACGTATCATTGCAAATGTTTTTCATTAGAGTCAGCAACAAAGGTGACTAAAGTGAAGCACAACAGCTGGATTTAAGAAAAGAAAGTCTTGGTCAATTTAATTGCAATGGCCCTTGAAACTTTGCCATCTCAACACTAATTCCTGAGTCATAGTGTGTGCATCTGTGTGTTAGAGTCCTGCTTTGAAGGCATTGCAATGCCTCATCATATCAAATATGGAAGAAACATGATCAGCTTGTGCTGCAGCATGCCACTGCCACTGAACTAACCAATTCCTCCTGTCACCCATGTGTATTAAAATCAGGAGGCTGGAAATGGGGGAAGGCTTTCTTTAAAATAATAGCCACAACTTTCCTGAACTTCAAGTGATCGTGCTCAGTCAACATGCAAGGAGACATAAACAGCCTTCTGTGACCATAGAGACCTGCATATTCTCATTATTCCTGCACACACAGTGAAAAGTCAGAAATGTCCTCAGTAAAAAAGGCTGTCAAAATACAGCCAGAAAATTTGCTCTGGTTTCCCTCAGCATAAGTTTCATATTTCCATTAAGTGGGTAGACAAGCAAGTACTGACAGTTTGAACGTATTTGTAACTTCCCCTTTTGTTTCTAAATTTGCTGAGGGAAATCTGTCACTTTCCTCTTTTTATGATTTTTACTTCCAGCTTTGGCAAGCTTCAAGAATAGAAATAAGGATTTTTCCCCCCCTTCATTCAAGGGAGTTCCAGATATATATGGGCTTTCATGTTTCTCCTTGAGTGGTGTACAGTTACTACCCATGAAAGAGGTTGGGATCATTTCTATGGGATTGAATATGGCATATTTACCAGCAAAGTTACACACTTCTTCCTGATGCCCAACCTGAACCTTCCCCTGGTACAGCTTGAGGCCGTTCCCTCCTGTCCTGTCCCTGTTCCCTGTTCCCAGAGCCCGACCCCCCCGGCTGTCCCCTCCTGGCAGGAGCTGTGCAGAGCCAGAAGGGCCCCCCTGAGCCTCCTTTGCTCCAGGCTGAGCCCCCACAGCTCCCTCAGCCCCTCCTGCTGCTCCAGCCCCTTGCCCAGCTCCATTCCCTTCCCTGGACACGCTCCAGCCCCTCCATGTCCTTCTTGTCCTGATGTTGCCAGAGCTGCCCCAGGATCTGAGGGGTGGCCCCAGCAGTGCCCAGCACAGGGGACAGTCACTGCCCTGGCCCTGCTGCCACACCATGGCTGCCACAGCCCAGGCCCAGTGGCCTCTTGCCCCCCTGGGCTCCTGTCCAGCCACTGTCCCAGCACCCCCAGGGCCTTTCCCAGCTTTGCAGCCCCTGTGCCCCAGCCTGGAGCTGCAGGGCTTGGTGTGACCCAAGGCAGGACCGGGCCCTTGGCCTTGGTGACCCTCAGACCACTGGCCTGGCCCAGGGGTCCAGTCTGTAAATCTCAAAATAAATTTACACCTGATGATGATATTGTTAGTAGTGACCAAAACCCCAAAATGCTGAGCCTTTCAGCAGCAGAAAGGTCACTTCTAACCTGTTCCATATTTGAAATATCTGAGTTTCCTTTTGGCCTCCAAATTGTCACTCGATCTCCCATGGCACATGAAATGACCTGTGGTCCTTTGTGCTGCCTCACCCTAAAGAATTCTGAGGACAAATAAATGACTGAGAAAGGCTCATGTGTCCTCTCAGCTCCACTGCCACAGGCTCAGTGTCTCCTACCTACACTGCTCACCAGTTCTCTACAGAGAATAGAAAATATTGGAAGGTAGAATTCCTTCTTTGGTGCTTCCTTAGCAAATACAGACTGCTTGCTGTTCACAAGGCAAATACAGCCCTGAGGTTCCCTGATTTCTGGCCAATTTTCTGTTTCTTGATCCAAGGTTGAGTTTACTCTCTAATTTTAAAAGACTGCCAAGTCTGGAATGGGCTGTCCAAAGGGGTGTTGGAGTCCCCACCCCTNCCCCAGGATCTGAGGGGTGGCCCCAGCAGTGCCCAGCACAGGGGACAGTCACTGCCCTGGCCCTGCTGCCACACCATGGCTGCCACAGCCCAGGCCCAGTGGCCTCTTGCCCCCCTGGGCTCCTGTCCAGCCACTGTCCCAGCACCCCCAGGGCCTTTCCCAGCTTTGCAGCCCCTGTGCCCCAGCCTGGAGCTGCAGGGCTTGGTGTGACCCAAGGCAGGACCGGGCCCTTGGCCTTGGTGACCCTCAGACCACTGGCCTGGCCCAGGGATCCAGTCTGTAAATCTCAAAATAAATTTACACCTGATGATGATATTGTTAGTAGTGACCAAAACCCCAAAATGCTGAGCCTTTCAGCAGCAGAAAGGTCACTTCTAACCTGTTCCATATTTGAAATATCTGAGTTTCCTTTTGGCCTCCAAATTGTCACTCGATCTCCCATGGCACATGAAATGACCTGTGGTCCTTTGTGCTGCCTCACCCTAAAGAATTCTGAGGACAAATAAATGACTGAGAAAGGCTCATGTGTCCTCTCAGCTCCACTGCCACAGGCTCAGTGTCTCCTACCTACACTGCTCACCAGTTCTCTACAGAGAATAGAAAATATTGGAAGGTAGAATTCCTTCTTTGGTGCTTCCTTAGCAAATACAGACTGCTTGCTGTTCACAAGGCAAATACAGCCCTGAGGTTCCCTGATTTCTGGCCAATTTTCTGTTTCTTGATCCAAGGTTGAGTTTACTCTCTAATTTTAAAGGACTGCCAAGTCTGGAATGGGCTGTCCAAAGGGGTGTTGGAGTCCCCATCCTTGGAAGTGTTCAAGAAATGACTGACTGTGGCAGTCAGTGCCCTGGTTCAGTTGACAAAGTCAGAGGTTGGCCTTGATGTCTTGGAGGTCTTTTCCAACCTTAATGATTCCATGATTCTGTGGTACTGTGCAGGGGACCTTAAGGACAGTTCTTTAAAGAAGTGTCAAAATTCTGACCCAAACCAACAACAACCAAATTACCAACCAAAAGCCCCACCATTAACCCAAAACTCAGGAAAGAGAAGAAAGACGGACTCAGGAAAGTCTCCCTGTAGGGTCAGTGGAAGTCTGCTACTGTATTTGTCTATGATTAGATCAAACATTATGTGATAATAAATATATTACACATGAGGTAATCCATAATTGACTGATTTCTTCAGATACACATTTTCTCTGAAATTTTCTCCAAAATTCCTTCAGAAACACATTTAATTCCGAAAGTCTTTCCTCTCAAGTGCACAAAGGAAGCGTAATGAGACTAAATCCCAGATGAATATCTGCTTTCCTCACCTTGGTAGTGAACCACAGTAGAACTTGCAGCAGAGACCACATTGCTTTGTCAGGGTCCAGTTGAAACTGGGAAGAGAGGAGATGGCTACAAAGAGGCTGCACAATAAGAACTGCAAAAACAAGCTGTTAATATTCTGGAAAATCTATAGGCAATCTGCCTGCAAACTACTTATCCATAAAAAGAGATATGATTTTCAGTGAATCTACTTGAAGCAATTTTCGTTGAATATTCTCTCCCAGGAGAAGAATTCACCCTGCCTCAACTCCACTCCCCAAACCTTAATTTTCTGAAACATACAGGAAGATTAGTGCATAAAGGAGAGACCATCTGTTTCCTTTCATCGCTAAACTAAAGATGGTTTCCTCTGTGCAGAAGATTGCAGCCCTTAAGATCTTGAGACTGTAATCGTTTGTTATTTAAATGCAAGCAAGGCAGGAATCTAACAGGTCATTATTTCCTTTTAAAATGAGGGAGGGAAATTGCATCATCAATCATTAGCTCACATTATTTCAATCTTGTCTCTTTTCTGGCTTTAACAGGCAACCTCAGGCACACGGCCAACACTGTTTAGTTTCAACCAGGATTTTGTTTTGTTTTCCTCCTGGAATACTTGGGTGACTCCAGATATTGAGATACATTTTTGACAGACACACACAGGAACCACTGGAAAAATCCTGTTGGAAGCAAATGTATGTCAGGTACATACTTTAACACTACTTTATGTGGTTGGAGAAGAGCTCTTACCTTTTCATGGGATTGGCAGTGTTAGAATAGATAATTAACACAAATTCAGGAGCAAGTTTGCTTCTTGAGACCTGATGTTTCCAACTCTCACACTACTTAATTCCATCTAGAGGAAATAATGGGGTTTTGGCTCCTTGGATTGTTGTATTTTTATGACAAACATGTTTTCTAGAGACAGGAAAAGCTTTTAAACACAAGCGAGCAGAAGCTGGAGCTGTCCCTCTCATGGATTGATTTATGTAGCTGAGGATTTGAAGGTGCTCAATGCCTAAAGTTGATGATTGAATCCACATGTCCAAGGTCCATTGAAATTCATGATGTCACTATCTGGAATTCACTACTTCAGCCCAGAAAATAATGTTCCCCTTCTTATCCACAGCTATCCTAGAACCACCAAAACTGTTCTACACATTGAAACATTGCAAATTTGAAAAGCTACACCTGAGGCCTACAGGTGATATATTTTTGTCTTCAAAATCCATCCAAATCAGGGGACTTGGAGGAAGAGGGAACAAGATGAGTCCACATGGGCCAAAAAGGTCAACTTACAGCAACCTGATTCCTGGCTAAAGTCTCAGAGAAAAATAAGCAGAGCCATCTTACATTCCAGCTATTGCTACTGGGTACCTAAAGTGAATTTGGCAACTATTTATAATAATTTAAAAAACCCTCAAAAACACCCCAAAATCAGAATATCAGAGAGATATCAGCCCAGTAATATGCTTAGCCTGATTGCAGGTTCCTTCCTCTACCCTCAGCTGGACACTCTGAGAATGATGAGAACCTCTATGATTATGACTGCCGTGTGTTTTACACCTATTTCACCAAGGAATAAAAATGCCACAGGTATTTTCTGGATTCTAGATTTCCTATCATGATGTTATCTGACTGTCATGCCTCTTCCTAATAATTATTTTATGTCCTGTAGCCATGCAGATCTTCCTTTCAGAGGCATCCCTGGGCTCTCACAGAGCAGAGGACAATGTCCCTCATCCTCTTCTTTTTGTCTGCCTTTCTCATTGTACCCCCACAATTTGCAGCCTTACCTATTCATCTCCTGTACCCACTGGGGTCTGTATTCCCTCCATCCACTTTCAGATCAGTAATATTTTGACTCTTTATCTCCCAGGATTATACAATACCTTCCTTCTCCAGCCCACAGCTGCCCTCATGGTGGGAATTTCACCCTCACAGAGGAAACCAAATAGAAAAGCAGGCGTGTTGCTTTTGCCAAGAGCCAGTTCTGCAGAGATCATTTGGAGGGCCCTGCTGTCCCACAGAACTTAAACTGGGACCTTTCAGCAGCTCGTGATTTTACTTGAAAGAGAAGATTAAAAAAAAATAAAAACAGAGCTGTTGAGAGAAGTTTCCCAAGTGAAACTCAAGTCTCAGAAGGCAAGGAAAGGAGGTTCTTTTTTAAAACATAAACTGCTATAAATTGTAGTACTATAAACTGCTGCTCTGGAATTGGGATTAATTTAGGGTGGATTCACCACTGAGAAGTAACTTCTCCTGGTATGTGAGCTATCTGTGAGCTTCTGAAGCTGTCTGCACTGGACTCTAAAGAGAGGTAAACAGGCTGGCAATCTCACTGTACGCATGCTCTTGCATGGAAAAATCCAATTTAATCCCTGGAATTTCAGCTTTCCCTGTTCTGTTCTCAGCCAGGCAGCAGCTTTTAGGAAAATCTTCAAGCAGGACAAGGAGGAAACAGTATGGACTGCATATGAGTAGAAGCAAAATTTCTATTGCAAACACCTGTTTGAAGCTGTGTCAAATGCCAGAAGAGCTGTGTCAAACACCTGATTTCTACTAAAGAGTGTTGTGAGAGCAAAGGACAGCAGACAAGACAGAAAATAATTAGAAATTGAAGGACTAATTAAAGATCTAATTTTCTTTTTTTTGTTCACAAATTCTTCTAGAAGTTATTTCGTGGTTTTTGAGTTTGAAGGCCCCACACAGGACAAAACACATCTCCTTTGGGACATCAACTCAGCGAGCCAAGAACTTTACATTTGCAGTCTTTGTTTTCCATCTTTCAGAGCTCTGCTGGCTGTCAAAGCAATGCACATTTCATGGAGCATGAAGGGAATCACTGGAGAGAAAGGGGAAAGAGCCACTGAGGTCACTGATCCTGCAGCTGATGTGAGGGCAGATTTTGGGGTTGTCAGGTCAAGTTTTCTTCATGTGGTGAGTGGTTCAGTCTCTTTGGCCTGGAATCTTCTCCCACTCACCTGAAGTGAACTGAGTGGACTTATCTGAAGACCAGCACTTAACCTCTCTAAGGGTGACAAATGAAGAAAAAAGTCCTTACTTTTGCACTTTGATTAACTGCAAGTTTGTGGTCTTTCACACTCATCTTGCATTTGCCTATCATCAGATAAGTGCTAAGGTGGAGAACAGTCTAAATTTAAATCCTGTGTGGAAAAAATAAAGAAAAAAAAAAGAATTGTTGGCCATCTAAGCAGACATTAGTAGGGAACCAGTATCATTCAAACTAAGCTTTACAGACAGAGATGGAAAGATTAATTGCCTAAACTTCTGAGCAAATAAAGAACATTCCACACAGACAGAGAAAGTTCATGGGACAAAATAATCTGGCAAAGAACTCAATTAAATTAAAAAAAACAAACAAAAACCCACCCACCTTTTTTCTTATATTTTAAGAAGAAAGAATAAGTAGTTAGAATCAAGAGGAAAAAAACCCATATTTTGATGGACATTAAGAAGAGTGAAGGCAGAACCTCTTACCAAATTTGCCAAAGCTCAAAGACCAGGTTTTTGGGAAAGCTGGAGCTTTAGCAGATCAGAGTGAACAATGCTCACTCTCAGAGCTCTGCCCTGGTGCCAGGCTGCTTTAACCTTAAACTACCTAAGGGAATGAGATGCAATCATACCATTTTCTCTTAATTTATGTATAGCAAAGGCATTTCTTTTTGTGATCAAGATAACTCTTCTGATTTGTACATCTCCCAATCACATGAGGTCCAAACTGGATCAGTGCTACTGAAAGAAAACTGTATTATTTCCCTGAGTTATGTTCTGTGGTGTCTGAGATATCAAAATAAAATTTCAAGTAGTGATAGTACCTCAACTCCCATTAAGCTTTTCTGGCAACAGAAACAAACACCAGGCCTGTAGCACCAGGCTGAAGCACAACAGAGCTGTTGCCTCAGTAGGGCTGGTATTTTTTTAATCCTGTTCATTATTCTTAACTCTCTCACAAGTATCAGCTGCTCCATACTTTTCGTCCTTGCATGACTGAATTGACAAACACACTTTGAGATATGGGCTCTGATTTTGGGTATATCTGGAAAGGAATGATGTCATCCCCAGAATGGGGATCAGAAGTATAAAATGCTCTCCTCACAGATTATTCTTCATATTTCCACATCACTCTTCCAATAGTGCAGGATCTGTTTTTCCAATGGATTGCTGGAGGTGTTTTGGGAGTACAAGGACAGAGAAAAGCTCACAAACAGGCTGATGGGGATCCTGGATAGGAGCCACAGAAAGCTGAGCACACACGTCAGACCAGATCATTCTCCACACTAGGATAAATCCACACTTTATTTAGTCTCAGTTTCTGTCTTGACCACCAATGTGGTTTCCTCAGCCTTTAACTCCCTGGAAAATGGGAAGTGTCTAATGGATTTTGAGTAAAAATGGAGCTAGTGGAAAAAATGAGAACAATATTCTGCTGGATAACATATTTTAAGTCACTGGAAACATCTCATCCAGAGCAGTAAAGCTTTGTTTCATCTTCTTATCTGTTTTCTATGACACTTACTACAAATAATATTATTCAGGGGTAACAATAATTTCCTATATATTCTCTTCATGGCACTCTGTGTCATTTCAGCTGGACAAAAATTGCTGACTTATAAAACATTTCAGTTTGAGCTTTCAAAATTTTCAATTATTTTCATTAAGTACTTTTACTTCTAAGTTTCTAAGTTTTACTTCTAAGTTTTGGACAAAATATAAGGGAGAAAAATAGAAAAAAAAAGAGAAATAGAAAAAATATAAATTCTTCCTTCACAATTTTTTTTAAATGTTGGAACAAGTGACCATCTATAAACTACTCTTACATATCAAACTACCTTAAGAGAAAGCCAAAAGTCTTTCTGAAAACAGTTTGTGTTTTGAGCCCTACATACTGTGATGTGCCTCACAATCTAAATTTATGTTGGAACAAAGCTGAGGTCTTTTCACTATTTCTAGACTCTTTTAAAAAGTGGTTACACTGCTAATGTAGCCCTTAAGTGAAGCTGATTTATTGACATTTCTCTCAGAAATGTCACAAAAGCTACTCAGTGCCACGGCTACCTGAGACAAAAGACGGATGGAAATTTCCTGTACATCCTGCAGCATTTTCTCTTGGGATATTACCATCACTTTAATAAGCTCTTTTATTGAAAGGAAAAGGCTGATGAAATCAGTTCACCCCATGAAAGGAAGATAACACTGTGCTGGCATCAGCCTGTTAAAATTCACTGGGATCAGTGGCCATGGAATCAATTGGCCATGGAATTCTAGCTGGGGCAGAATTTCCTTCTTTCTCCTTTTCTTGCATGCTGTTGTTCTGTGACTGACAGAGACACATTTCCAGCACAAAGCAGACAGAGCAACAGGAAAGAAGCACAAATGGGAGGTGATTTTCACTTCACTCCATCTTCATATTTTGGGAGGTTCAAGCTGGTCACTAAGGGGTGTTTTCACCGGCTGGGTACTCTCTTAGGGAGGTTCATTACATTGGATTTTTCCAAAGTCATTCCTTATTACTTTCTTCCTCCCCAAGCCTTTCACCTTTTCCTTATAAGGCTGTTAGCAGCCAATTCCTTTAGGAATTTCGTTGTCTTGGTTTGAACAACAGGTGTCTGCTAAGGAAGGCAAGAGCCTCCCTTGGAACAGAGAATGTAAACCACCTCCCTCTGAATTTTCATAATTTTGAAATTAAGGGGCTCTCAGGCAAAGATATGGGGATAGGAGCAAAGTTCATTACTAGGAAAATTAAAAATAAAAATGCAGTAGTACAAAAGTAGTACTTACAGAGTCTGGATACAACCTGACACCCTGTGGGTCAGGGTGTTGGTAGCAGTCTGATTATATGGTGGCTGCAGCCCTCCTGGAGTGGCAGATGTGGCTCTGTAGAAGCAATGATCCTGTAGAAAGGTGTAATTTTCCTCTGAAGTTCCAGTGGAGACAGATGGGTCTGATCTTCCTCTGAGAATCCAGTGCAAATGGCTGCTTTGGTGTCCTAAATCTCAGGTTTTTATCCAGGTAGAAATGCTTGTCTCCTCTCCCCAGATGGAATATTTTCGATCTTCCTCTGAGAATCCAGTGCAAATGGCTGCTTTGGTGTCCTAAATCTCAGGTTTTTATCCAGGTAGAAATGCTTGTCTCCTCTCCCCAGATGGAATATTTTCCAATGGGAGGATGTAATTTTATCAGTGAGACTCAGTGGCCCATGAGCAGAAGATCTCTCCCTGGAGGGAGAATGGGTCATGGAAGATATAAAGAAACTGCCCCACCTGATTTTTAACAGCTGGGCCATTGACAGAGGATTTCTCCACCCCCTGCCCCAGTTCCAGCAGATGGTGATAGAATCCACACTGCTGGTTACATCCTGCACTGCAACCCAGGACATTGGTACATTTATTTGCTAATATGGATCTTTGGGGCTCACTCCTACGCAGAGAAAGGAGTTTTGTGTAGCCTGGAAACAACTTCCATTTAATCAAAGCACCTTCCCCAGAAAGGACTCCCTGTGTCCAAGGGGAGAACAAGAGAATATTCTTACCTCATTTTCACATGATTCACCAGCTTATCAGCAATCTTCTTGGCATCCAGTCATGGCAAAAGAATTCATTATTATTCCATGTCCCATCCATTCTCTTATACCTGTTTCTGCTTTTCCTTGAACTATATCTCTCCAGCGGATGACTTTCCCTCATGCCTACCCTCAAACTAAGTGTACCATAAAAAAAAAAAAACAACATTTTTTCACCACATAATCACTTGTAAAGACCCTTCTACGCCTGAGTTTAATTTTCTTGAAGGGTGGGTCAGGAGATACTTGTCTGGATTTTCTTCTTAGAACCTTCTTATATCATGAATAAAGTAAGTTGCGAGGCGAAATTTTTATTCTGATTCATACCAGTGCAAACACAGAGAATGGCAAAGCTCACCACGGAGTTCTTAAGTGTCCATCTCAGGGGAAGAAAAGTTTTACCAGCAATTCATATGGACAGAGCCAGGAAAGTCAGAGTTTTAGCTGTCACATTTACTCAGCTGCACTAGACTGGACGGCCAGTCTTAAAAACTACCATTAACTGTTGCCTGTCCCTTTCTTTTTCCCATCAACTCTTGCTCATATTCCTCACAGAAAACCTGTTAGATGATCAAAGGTAAGTGATAAAAGCTGCCTTTCTGAACTGCATTTTGGAGTATAAAGTGCTTTAAATAGACTTCTAAAAAAAATAAATAAAAGAAAAAGAAATTATTTTATATTAGAGTTATTTTTCTTCCAGAATCTTAATCCTTGCCTAGCAAAACCCCAATTTAAGTGAAGAAAGGTTGGGACAGCTATGAACTCCTGGACTCATTCTCTTCATATTTATTTGTTCTTTGAAGGTTTTCAGTGTGGGCTTTATTTGTGGCAATTTCCAAATGAGGCTGGGCAGGGAGTGCCAGTTTGGCAAAACAGGGTAGAAAAAGCTACCGAGAAAAACGTCTTTAACATTTAAAGATCTTTTGGCTTCCCTTTATGTATGCCTAACAAATATGTGCTGGGAGCAGCCTGGGTTTCTGTCACACTAAGGAAGCGCAAAAAGAATGGAAAAATCAAGGAAAGCCAAAGCAACCCAGAAATTCCCCTGAGTGAGGTGCTGGGCCTGGGAATTCTCCACCTGCAGTGCCCGTGGGGCCCAGGGATGTATGACAGAGGATGCAGAATGGCATTGGGAAGGCTCTGAAAGGAGAATTTTGTTCTCTAGTGCATCATTCTCACAGCATAAGAGCAAAGGTAGCAATTCCTGTAACCAGACAGGATGGGGTTTGCTCTTACACCCCATTTGCCTGTCAGCCTGAGCTGTGCAGGGTCAGTGAGAGAAAGAATTGCAAGAAACTTGCCCAGAGATGTTTCTGTGGCTGCCCCAACCCTGGAAATGTCCAAGGCCAGATTAGATGAGGCTCTGAGCAACCTGGTGGAAAGTGTCTCCCATGGCAGGGGTTTGGAACTGGAGAGGCTTTAAAGCCTCTTCCAACCAAAGCCATTCCATGATTCTGTGAAACTCATGGGCATGGAATTTGAGTGATCAGATGGTCTTGTGCAAATCCTGCCCTGATAGATGGGATCTTTTCCCCCTCAGTCTTGTTTGTGACTCTCTGCTGAGGTGATTACATGGGTATCTTGGCTTCACACTGTTGCAGTCAGTTGTCCTGTTAGAGCCAATCCAAATGATTGGTTATCCTGCACAGAGGTTTATAATCTCCACAGAGTTTAAGGATGGTAGCTGTGCTCCATTTATAAAATCGTTCTTAGCCAACACACAAACTTGCACTGATGCTGCTGCCACCCTTCAGTCCCCAAAGGCTGCTCCACTCATTCCCACTCTGACACTTCTCCTACCTGGAGTGTTAGAATCCCTGTTCAGATGTCCTGGAGGGTGGCCTGTGGCAGAGAAAGGGGCACTCTGCTGTGTTTCCTAAGACAGAAGGAAAGCAATCACTCCCACCTTATTAGCTACTGGAGCACACGTCTGTTCCCAGCTTCCACACTGGCATCCATCTCACCCATGGGCAGGAATGGGGCAGATTCCAGAGTGAGCAGGGGAAAATCAATTCCTGCCTTGTACCCTGTCTTCTTCCCAAAAGCTGCTGTGAGCTTTGTTCTTTAGGGACAGACACTAAGGGCCCTTGACTCAGCCAGGACTCAGCATGGTTCAATAAAGTCACGGAACCACAGAATGGTTTGGGTTGGAAGGGAACTTAAGACCACCTCATTCCATCCCCCTGGCCTGATCAGGGACACCTTCCACCAGACCAGGTCTCTCAAGATACTTATTCTTTCCTTCCCCTGGTTGATAGAGAGGGGAGCAAGGGGACACTCCCCCTAGATGACCCCTCAGCAGCAGCACTGATCCAGGCACTGCCAAAGAGATCAGATTTTGGCCAGTCACATGAAACAAAGCTCCCATGCAGCCACATTCCCCCCCAGCACGTTAACTTAGCCTGGCTCCAAACACCAGCTCCAACTCTGGCCTGAAAGGCACTTTTAAACGCAGAAGCACAAGAGCACAGAGCTCCTTGCCCTGGCTTTGTGGGTGAGGCAGGCACAGGGCCTCGGGGAAAGACTTTACTGCACCTGAAATTGGAGCAGGATGCTCGCTGCAGCACCGGACCTGTTAATCTCTGCTGCTAGGAAATCACCCTGACCCTGTCTAGCATCAATTCAGTATTTACCTCCTTCGCCTTCTGCAAATTATGTAAGTGGGGAGCCCCTTGGAGGCAGAAAAGAGGGGCTGTGGTGGCAGCTGCTGCTCCCTAGGAGGGAAGTTAAAGGGAGCAGTGAGTGGAAAGGGACTGTCACAACCAGAGTGGCTTTGCTGCAAGTAAAGGCTCTCCAGCTGGGGCTGCGTGGGAGGGAGCAGAGATTCTGCCAGCAAGCAGAAAGGTGGAGGATTTGTCGTGATGTGGTTATGTTGGGTTTTTTAAAACATGAATTAATTTTATTTCTCCCGTGGCCCCTTCCTCATGTGGAGCTCTCGAAGGTAAGAGTTCACAGCTCTTAAGACAGACTGGGCAGACAGGGCTTGTATCAACAGCCTCAAGCATTTTCAACTGGCAGCAGAGAATCCCACCAAAAGTGTTGCCCCTCTATTGCCAACAAAACATTTTTGGTCATTATTTCTCATCTTAAAACAGCTCTCATGTCCTGTCCTTATGTCCCACAGAGCCAAGTGTATGTGGGTCCATGCATGAGAAACACCAAAATGACAGCTGAGATGTTTTGAAAATTGCCAGAATCCAACGTGATTTCAATATGATGTTTTAGGGGAAAGAATAATAAAAGTACCCCAAACAAATTGAACTTTTTGTGCTTCTTTCCCACCCTCGGTTTGTCAGCATTCTGAACAGGGTGAGAGCAGCTCTCTCAGAGCACATCATTAATATTTTCTGCCTGCATCTGCTGTACCCATGCAAAAAACTGCTCCGAGCCCTGCCCCAGCCTCACATCCCCCAGTGCAGCTAATGTGCTGAGAGGCACTGTTTTGCCCTAGTAATCTTGTTTACACATATTTCCGCTGCATTTTGTTTTCTGCATGCCTGTGCTGTAATCTCATTTGCCAGCCTGAAAGGTAAAAACAAAATAGAACGAGCTACAAAGAACAAAAAAAGAAAAGGCAGGAGGCTGGCCGGAATGCCCCTGCTCATCTCACGTAGGCAGGAATGTGCTTTCCCAGCACTGCCACGTGAGGAACAGCATCTCTGTGCTCAGTGTTGCCCGGGTCCTGCCTGAATTCCCGAGTGGGCAGCACAGAGCCCGGGATTTGCAGGCAGTTAATTCAGATAATTGTATTTTCCTGCTGCCCTTGTAAGGGAAACGCCGGAGCTCGGGGGGCAGAGGGTTCCACGTGCGCTCGCCCGCCGTATGTAGTGCACCGTCTGCCTGCAGCTGCCCTCCTCCAGTCCCATCTGTTGGAGATTGATGTTGCTTTTGCTCATCCTGCCTCCTGAAAAGCCAGCAATAATAATGAATGAACTGGGCGTTCAGCAGAGTGTTGGGGGCCGAGCCAGGCTGATGGCAGGCACAGGCTCTGCAAGGCTCCTTTGCTGCAAATGCGCTCACAGGGCTGTGGGACTGGATCCTGGGATTAAGAATCCTGCCCTAGACAGGTCTTTGCAACACCTTCAGGCTGATGGCATTCAGTCCATCACTCTTCTTATCATTAGGAGGCTCCTGTTTTGTTTCCTGCCTACCTTGGACCTCTTTTCCTGTAACTACAGGCACAAAGTTCAAGCATAAAGCCAGGTGCTGGTTAAGGACAGCCAATTTCTAAGCAAAATCCTCTTTTCAGGTTGAAGATATTTTTACCTAAATTTAATCTTTTATTGCAAATTAAAAGCTGATGATTAGAATAAAAATTATTTGGTTAGCCTAGTCTGAAACTCAAGCTTATTAAACCATGAACTTGCTTGCTATGCTCTAATAATGACAAGGAGAAGCTGCAAAGAAATTAATGAACATGCTTCTGGCAAAACAGCAGCAGTAGCTCACCTAAATGAAAGAAGATGTCCTATTAATAGAAACCCTAATTATATGCCAGCCCCAGCTGTTTGTTTACAGGAACAAGCCTTGTTTCTGATTGTAGATGTCTAGATGTGTAAACTATGGCTCCAAGATGTGAGGGGAATCAGGAGCTGTCATTTTGGGGTACATGAGAAAACAGCTCCGCTCAGTTCAGTGATGGAAGTGTAGCTAAGTCAGGCAAGTCACCTCTCCTCATCACCACTGTCACCACTCATAATCCTCAGGCTTCTCCCTGGAGGTCCTATTGCCCCTTCCCTGTGGTAAGTTGCCCATGGTTTGAGTTGGTCCAGCCTTCATTCTATTTAAATGGGACATTTTGTAATTTGTTCGATTTGAAATCCTGAACAGAGGCTTGGCATGCAGCATTAGACAAGGACAAGAAATGTCCTTCTCTGCTTTGTAAACAGCTGTATTTGATGGAGTCTTACTTGCAGCAAGGACATGTTCCCAACACACTGAAAGTGATAGAAAATTTCCTACTGACTTCACTAAACCTTTGAGACCCAAAGGAATATTACAGCAGTAAAAAGCCAGCATTGTACAATGGCCTCGAGTTTCTCCTGACAATGAATGTCTTTTCCAAAGAAAAAGCCAAAAAAAGCTGAATCTCCCCAAAGCAGGAGAGACATTGAATGGTTTCATGCCCTTGCTCTGAGGGACTTTAATGTCCATGAATGCTCAGAGCGCTCAGAATTTTGATAAGTTCACTCTAAGATCAAAGCCTGTTTCCAGAGACTCAGAAATCTCCTCATTTAAGCCTCAGTCCTGCATCCATTTGTGCATCTGTTCACATCAGTCAGGACTATGCCTCAGCATAGAACTGAGCACCTCACTGGGTCTATTCAGCAAAATAAAATCAAGGGAGTTGGAAGGAACGGGAAGATCCATGTGACAAGGATGAAGTCCTCCAGTTAAAGGTCTAAGACTTGCATCAGCCCACAGATCTCAAAGGTCATGGTACTCGTTTCCCTAGTAGACAGGGTTAGAAAAACAACCAAAACAAATTCCTTTAAAATGTTTGTGATTCACAGAAACAAATTTCATTTAAATGCAGGTAAACTCTGAGGTGTTCAGTGAGAAAAAAAACAGAAGAGCTCCACTAATGTCAAGGAAATGAGGCTGGAAATGAGGCCAGCTGAGAATCTGCCCAAAGGACTCTCACAAGGCAGGGCCAGGTCCTGCAGCACCCAGTTCCAGGAGCTGCACAGGAAGTACTGCTCTCCTCTGGTGAAATGGGTGACACTCCACTGATTCATGTAATATTAGTTCTAAATTTAGCCATGGATGAGAACTGAAATAAAGAACATAAACCTTGATGGAGGAGGAAAATCTACCTTTCAAGTCCAAAGAGACTTATGAAGAATTATTCCTGAGCTGAGCTTAGCACTCGCTGGTAATTTTTTCACCATCTCAAATCCCACATCAGAAGAATTTTAGGCTGTGACAGACAGATATATATACTGATATAGATATAGAAATAGATATAAATATAGATTAACACATTTAAAATGATCAGTCATTATTATTCAGAAACAATTATCACTGCCACGCACACGTGATATGGTTCTGAAGAATGGGGACATTTTATTGAGTTATAGATGGGGAAAAGGCATAAAGAATACAGGTAATGCACATATTTGAAGTAGCAATATAAACATAAACAGAAAAATGTTCAAGTCAAAGTCACATGAAAAATTAGACTAATCTTCAGATGCATTCTAGACTTGTATGTACAGCATTTTTACGCTAAAATTAGAAATACAAACTCCAGAGATGCAGCACATCTCAAGAATACAAAATAAATAAACAAAGATGAGCTCCAATAAAAGAAAGAGAACAAACACTTGAATCTTCTTCCAGAATGATGAGAAAGTTTGATATGTACGAACCATGGGAGAAGATGTCCAATCTATGACAATAATTCAATTTATTTCCAAACAAAAGCTCAAATAATAAAGTCTTGTGCCTGGGAGTGAGCTCCAAAGCATTTAAGCTTTTCTCACTCCTGTTGTGAAGCTGAGCAATTCCTCTAGGAGAGAAATCTTGGAGCAGACCAGCATTTCAGCAATCCCAGTGAAGAAATCCAATTCTGGGGATGATGGGGACTTCACAGTTCTTTATTCAGAAGGAAGTTTTTCAGCAGCTTCCAACCCAAGACGACTTGAGAACAAGGAAAAGGCTGGTTGGGTTTCAGACTCTGCAGCAATATCTTCCTGATGGTCAGTGTCTGCAGGAGGAAGGCAATCAGGAGAGTGTCATGCAAAAAGCTGCAGTAATTAAAGAGGAAAAACCATTAGGGTCCCCAATGGACACAAAATTATGGCTCAGAACAAAGTGGGAGGTATGGCAGGGGGTTGGAAGTAGAGGATCTCTAAGGTCCCTTCTGAGCCAAGGCATTCTAGGATTCTCTGATTCTCTGAAAGCTTCACCATAATTTCACTTTCCTTTCAAGAGTGTTACAATTAATTAAGTGACACTGAGCACCACCAGCGGTTTTCTCCCTCATCAATTTGTTCGCATAACCAAATATCCTAGAGAAAAAACAGCCTTGTTTCCACTCCCACAATCCTTGCAAATTAGATTTTTATGGTAGATTTTTCCTCTCCAGAAAAATAGGTCAGCTCCCCTGCAGTAATGCACACAATCTGAGGCCCACGTTTCTGCTCGGAATGAGCACACATGGAATGCAAGTGCCCCTTGGAGCTGGGCATCTGCACATGCCACCCTCTACTTCAGCTGGTCAAGTGACTATTTGCAGATTTGCCCTGCCTTCAGAGCTGAAGCGAGGCCTAAATACTTAAGCCTTTTTCTACTTCCAATCTCCCTCTCTGAAAATATGGACCATAAATATCCTCTCCCAGGAGATTAGTCCTGGAACCTTATTGGGCTTAAAGTTACGTTCAAACAATGTCCTAATAAAAACATATAGTAAATAAAGTGTGTTCCAAGGACATCAAATCATGATTACAATGACTTCCATTTTTGTAGAACTTCCAAAATAAGTCTTTCTTTCTTTACGCATTGGAAAATAAAAAAGTCTTGGTACACGGGAATAAGTTAAATAGATGGAAATATAAACGTAAAAAATAACAGGAGATTGCTTAAGAAGAGTATTTAAAACCAGAAAAGTTATTCCCAAGTAGCTTCCCAGGCAGCCTCTGTAAGACAAAATAGAAAAGAAAGAAGCAGGAAAAAAAGGGATTTTTTCAGCTTAGTGGGATCAAGGAATTTGGTTTCAACGGGGTCTGAAAGGGAGCAAGGAGTACTCTGACCATAACTGCACACATGAACTACATGATTTTACACACACACACCTCCCTTAAATCCAGCACAATTGAACGTGCCTTCTTTCAGCCTGTGTGCAAATGCTCCGCTTCATAAAGCAGCCCTGAGAGGCCAAAGAGGAGAGTCCTGCAAATATTGGTCCTTCACCCTGTGGGGACCACACAGCCACCTCCCTGCCTGCCTCAGAAGGCTGTTCCCCAGTTTTGGTAAAGTTTACACAGTCTTGGGATTGAACTTAAGCCCAAAGATGACTTATATGAAAAAAAAAAACAAACCCCAAAATAAACCCCACAAAAAGCCCCCACAAAAAAAACCTGAAAAAAACAAAACCAACAAAAATCTCCAAAAAACCCACCAAAAACAAATAAAAAACCCACAAACCAAACCAAAAAAAGCAGCAAAGTGAACTCTTTTGACAAGGTTTTGAACTGAATGTGTGTGAAATGAAACAAACAGCTCTCCCCACCCTGAAATACCAAAGGCAGTTCCTGTCAGAAGAGCTCCCCACGTTTTAATCTGCAGTGAAACTTCAGTGCCAGAGCTGGCACCCTTTGAAGTTAAAGGAAAAGCTCCTGCTGTCTTTATGGTGCCCAGATTCCCAACTGGATTGAAAAATACCAGAGTAAGAGGCTTCCTAAGCTCCCAAGAGCTCTCTGAAGATCACTGCCCAGTGATTAGAGGAGCTGTCAAGGGGACTGGGCTAGAAACCTCACACTGGCTGAGCTGGAAATGCTCCCTAGAAGGGATCCTGATTTTGTTGTGAGTGATCTCAGAACAAAGCTCAGCAAATCTGATGGCAGATTTGAGTAGAAAAAGAGAGATTCAAATCTCAAAATAAAATACTTGGCTTTTTTTTTTACCAATTCCACTTTTTCTCCTTTTTTTTCCCTACTGATTTATGATAGCTAGACTCAAACTTGAATTTTACAGTTTTTCACAGTATTTTCATACTCCTCTCGTTTCTCCTTTTGAAGGAAGAAATAGAGAAAGGAAAATAAAGAAGTTTGGAAAATGAAAGAGGGACTTTGCTCATTTAAATTTTGAATAAGTAAATTTTTTTCAGCTGATGTCAAATTAACTGAAATGGATGTTTTCATGCAAACATGAAAAAGACGAATGTAGCACTTTGACGCTCTTTGATCACACATTTTCCACAGGAGGAATTTCTTGATTAAGAATTTTCAGCCAACTTAAAGGCACGAGTATTAAGGAGTCCCTGCAATCTGGCCTCCTGAGCCATAATCTTTGTGAGTAGCACGGAGGGATCTGTTTTGAGCAGCAGAGCTTCTACGCTGCAGCAGAGTGGTGCCTGTAATACAAGCGAGGATAACACAGGGCGAGAGATTAATATTCTGCATCACACTGGGCTCTGTTATTTTTATCCTGCTGTTTCCTTCACTCACCATCTCATGACTCACACCCTCCCCACACTGGAATTTCTGCCTGGGTCTCGTGGCTCACTGGTGTGTTGGGGAAGATGTGGAGATCTGTCTGGAGAGCACCCTTCCTGCTTGAGCTCCAGGTCGCTCTGGAAAACACAGAGAGGCAACAGAACTTACTGGTTTGTCACACACCTGCTCTGGCTGTTGCAGCCTCCTCAGCAAACTGTTTTCAACACTTGTGAGGGTTGCAGTCCTTCCTTGTTTTTACAGCCTTGTGAAAAGGATTCCCAGTTCCAGACAATCACAGGGAAAGCTG
The DNA here is from genome assembly GCA_013397245.1 of Thryothorus ludovicianus. Lineage (NCBI taxonomy): Eukaryota > Metazoa > Chordata > Aves > Passeriformes > Certhiidae > Thryothorus > Thryothorus ludovicianus. The sequence continues at coordinate 139,294 of VZTB01006899.1, read as the reverse complement.
GCCCTGCACCAGCCTTTAGTAAAAGCACAGGACTGTGAGGTGAGAAAGGGCTCTTGAGAGGCAGCTGAATGTAATTCAAGGTGAGTAAAAGAGCTGTTCCTTACACATTTCTTGGTTATCACTTCAGGGATATGGTCCTCGATGCCACACTAGGCAGACTCTCCAGGGTCGATGCTTCCTGAGGCCAAACCACAGGGCCCTGATGTGGGATGGGAAGGCCAGGAGGAATTTAATGGTGAAATCCTTACTAATTGCACATACAGCTACTGTGATCCAAAATGCAGAACATCTAAAGTCCAGGACAGCCTGATGCTGTAGAATCCTGCACTCACACTTCCCAGGGGATTCAGCTCCCTAAGTGCCTGGATTCCAGCTTCTCTTTAAATCTAGAAGTAACAAGGAGTTTACTAGTTAGGAAACTAAATTCTACCTCCTCCAAGAAATGAGGCTGATCAGAGGAATCATAATTATTTTCTCTTATCTCCTCATTGAGTGGTAACAGCCCCTGCTCAAGAATCACAATTCCTTCCTTTCCCTGTATCTTAACCAGTCAGAAGCCAAGAGCACAGAAGGTTCACTCTTTATACTAACAAGCAAATATTCTCTAGGCTAGAGGGAGTACTTCAAGCAGCAATTGGACGCCATATCACCCTTCTAAAAAAATATACCAGAAAATAACAGAAAAATCTCACTCTAGAGGTTCCCTCCTCTTTTGCCCTGCCACTTTCAAAAATTAACTTCATTGAATGATGTCAAAGCCTTGTCCACAGAATATTTACATCTTTCCAAAAAAAGGGGGTTTTTCTAGGGAAAGGGAAATAAAATCCTACCTTAGGTATGAGAATTCCACTCAGTAGCAAGATTTCCCTCACGCAGGTACTGAAGCAATGGGCTCTCCAGGACCTTAGAGTGTATCTAGCCAAAGTAATGCCCTTTTTTTGCTAAGAAGGTAGGTAGGAGTCAGCTTGGTTCTGGAGTCACTTTAGCAGAAGGATCACTTGTGATCCATTGTGTTATTTCAACTTTCACAAGAAAACACAGCAAAGGATGTCAAATAGTCCTTTCTCACAAGCTTTTAGATCCTCCTGCTTTTTCTTTTTGCTCCAATCTGGCTCTCCAGGTAAAACATAAAGCATGTTTTATTTCTGTGGATGTTTTGTTCTCCAGATTTGTCCTGGGGCAAACTTCCTAACCCATCACATCAACTCAAGTCCTGATGATGACTCAGAAAAGTCCAGGAGCCTTTTGTTCGTGGAACAGCCTCACCCAGCAGAGACTTCATTGCTCAGAACCCAAACACCAGCTCAAGCCACTTGTCACATGCTCTGCCCTCTCCTCTTGTCCCTCCCAACATAACTGGCTGCCTGGGGGGGGGCAGATGTGCATGATGGAGCAGGAAGGCTGATGGCTTGCACATCCACACCACATCCAAATGTCAGGTCTCCCCCGAATCCAAAGGGCAGAAGCTTCCCTCAGTCCACCCTCAGCCTAGAAATGTGACCTCAGCACAGCAGTGATGCCCTTCCTCTCAGACAATTCCTCCAGCTGAGGATGATCAATGTGAGAGCCCCAGGAGAGGCTGAGGAGGATGTGATTACTGACCTGAAACGAAGCCTGTGCACACTGCAGGAGAAGCTTCCACTAAAATCCCTTCCACTGGAGTCAGCACCTCAGGACAACAAATGCTGCTGCAGTTTGAAAGATGATTACTGGAAAAAAAAAAAACAAAAAAAAAAACGAAAGGGAATTGGAGCAGCCAGAGAAAATCTTGTTAATGCAGCAGTGTCCTGCTGTGAGCTTTCTGTTTAACAGAGAGGGTCCTTGGTACTACTGAGTTAAACAAGTTTTTTCAGTCAAACACCTGTCAGCAGTTCTTTAGAGTAAGGCTTGTCTTGAGCTGCAATCTCCTGTTCTGAACTTGTTTTTGTCTGCAGCTGTTCTGAGTGGACTCCATGAATCCAGAGGAGCCCTTTCCATATCTTACTTCTCAGTTCTGTTTTATCACCTCAGGTGCACAAAAGGTCAGGAAAGGACATACAAATATCTCAAAGAGGGTGTCAAGAGGATGATGCCAGGCTCTCCAGTGGTCCTCAGTGACAGGACAGGAGCAATGGCCATAAACTAAAACAAGAAGTTCCACCTCAGCATGAGGAAGAATTTCTTTCCATTGAGGGTGGCAGAGCACTGGAACAGCTGCCCAGGGAGGTTGAGTTCCCCTCTGGAGATATTTCAAACCCACCTGGAGGTGTTCCTGTGTCACCTGCTCTGAGTGACCCTGCCTGGGCATGGGGGTTGGACTGGATGAGCTCCACAGGTCCCTTCCAGCCCTAAGGATTCTGTGAAAGCAATCACTGAGAACAGTCAGGAAATGACTTGCAAAGAGCAGCTCTCCATTCACATGGAACTGGTCTCTGCACTCCCTCCCCCTCTGCTCCAAGCACAAGGGAAGAAGATGCAGGGACACTTTTGTCAACTGGAACATGGGATAGCAGGGAAAAAAAAACGGAACTGTTTTTTAATGGAGGATGTTAGGTGCTTGGAAGATTCCTGATTCAATCCAGAGTTCTCTGGCAAAGGTTTCCTCAATCATATGGGAGATGAGCTCTTTGCCACCTCTCACAGACCGTAACTTACAGTTCCTACAAGCTGGAGGAGTGTGGTTCATTTAAAACAGGATTTTTAATATTCCAGAAAAAAAATAAAACTAGTGTGATTTGCTCATAGTGACTCAGAAGGAGTTGCAATCCAGAGGGTAAACTAAATACTAAAATGTATATAATCACTATAATTTCCAGAGAACAATGATCAAAATTGCCTCACATCTGTACACTGCATTCCTGGAACTCAATCTTCATGGCAAATGGATGCCTACCATTGGATAAAAATGTCATCTGGCACTGAAAACAACAAAGAAGGATGGTAGTTCCTCACTCAGAGCATCACTGAAAAGCACTTAAAATTACTGATGTAAGATTAAAGCCTTAAAAATAAAACCACATCATTAAAGAGCAGGAATTTTGCCTTGAACTCAAAGTGTCACCAGTTTCAAGACAACTGTAGTTCTATATTTGGAACAAGAATTAATGGGAAAGGAATCTGAAAAACCCAAACATCACTACTCAATATTTCATCACCAGAAACGTGTGAGACATTTCTCCATCTCACAAAGAGTTTCTGTCCTGAGAGGAAAGGTTCACAGTTTGCTTTTCCAAGAAACTCCAAGTTTTGTACTTTCTGGTATTAACTGATTTTATGCAAATTTTATACTTATCCTGTCCATGAATTAATGACTTGCCAATCTTGCTGAATTTTAAGTCAGATCAGCACCAGATGGAGAGCACACTTGCTTAATAAGGGGTTTTATCAAAGGAGTAATTAAGCAGCTATACATCTGAAATCCAGTGTCAATACTGACAAGTCTAACAAACTTTCCTAAGGAGCTACCTGATTCTGTGGTGCCTGGATTCAGTTTTAAGCTCTTGGTGGAGATCAGTACCTTCTACTTTTACTGTGCTGTCCAAAATGTCTAAACTGAGCCCAGAGTTCAGTTCTGACCCCTGTGAAGTCAGCGCCACCACACCAAGTGTCCTCCACTGCATCAGGACTGTGACCTACTGTTTTTAAGTCAGACTCTGGCAATTACACAAAGTGCAACCTTTGGCTGCCATGGCAAGGCCTAGATTAACTCTTTCACCCCCAGCTTAATTAGACCAGCCTTGGTATGTTCAGCAGTATTAGAGCAATCTTTCTGTGGCATTGCCTTTCCTCTGTTCCTGCTCCTACACAGGCTCTGTGAGCACAGACTTTTTCTCTGTGAACTGGGAATGTAGACCAGGAGCACCTTCTCACCAGAAAAAACACAGGTTTTCCTAAAACAATAGCAACTCCCCTCACAAAATGCAGCATCGGGTCAGGTTTGCCAGTGACAAAGGCAAATTGAGGCTGGCACAAGGCAGTGTTGAGTCTGACAGTGTGTGACTTGCAAAGGTGTTGCTAGAGCCTGTGGGAGGTGTTGCTGTGACTCATGGGGGCTGGCAGAACCAGCAGGACAGCTGGTGAGACAGTCCTGTAAATGACTCTGGTGGCTGTTCCAAGAACCAGACCATTCACAGACTGAAAAGGAACAAAAGATGTTTCAGGAAAGGGCATGGGAGCAGCCACAGCATCTCTGGGCAACTTGGGCCAGGGCCCCACCATCCTCACAGGGAACAATTTCTTCCCAATATCCAATCTAACCCTGCTGTCTGTCAGTGTGAAGCCATTCCCCCTTGTCCTGTCACTACATTAGTAAAAAATTCCTCTTCATCTTTGTCCCTTCAGGCACTGGAAAGCATTTGTTCTGTGAATCCTGCACTTGCTACAAGGAAGGCTGAGTGTCCCCTCTCAGTGACTGACACACCTGGTGTGGCCATGGGAGACGACCAGTCAAGGCTCCCTGGTGCTTGTGTTCCACTGAATATTTAAATTTTCTTTGGAAAGATAGAAATGAGACAGAGCAGCCTACAAATGTTCAATTCATTTACAGTAGCTGGAACAAAAGGAATGTTGAGATCTTTCAGAGAAAGTGGAAAAAGCTGGGTGAACATACAGCAAAATGGCCAGTAAAACTTGCAGCTGTGTAATGTGTAAGAAAAAAATCCTCACATGCATCAGAGAGATCTAAACTTTTATCTGTGTTCTGAAAAAACACGTTCTGAGTATTTATAGTGATGCTGGTTGAAAAGAAGCCAGCCCAAATTTAAATCTGAATCAGCCTGACACGTAATTGACAGTAAATATTCAAGAGACCTGGCTGCCACCGCTTAGAATTTAGAGTCATTGCTCTAAATTCTACCTGTGAGAGACCACCAGTGAAGAGTTTCACTACCTCCACAAGCCTGTAAAAGTGAAGGCTTGAGTTCACTACAGTCAAAGCTGTAAAGGTGACAGGGTGCATGAGAAAAAGAGTATGAAAGAGAAAATATCATCTTTACAGTAATCTGTGGATCAGCCCATTTTAGGATCCAGCTTTAGGTGCTGGAGCTTAAAACTGACTAAGAAGCCTTACAGGAGATGTGGGAATGATCCACAGCAGAAAATTTAAAAGCAGGAAAAGGAATTATTTGTTAACACAAGATGTAATTAGGCTATGGAACTCAGCAACACAGGTAATCAGAGAAGCCAAAAATATCATTGGATTCCAAAGGGCCAGGACACTGAAGGGAATATCCAGATTATTAACTACAGAAAAGAAAAACATGGAATAGATTGCTATTCCAGCTATATTTTCAAATAGTAAGCACGAATCTGGCATGCTGTGAATCTACACAAGGTCTTTACACATCAGCTCAGCACTTGCAAGCCCCCAGGTTGGACTTTAAGGAAAGCCCAAAAGCTCCATTTCCCTAGAATTGTTCCCACCTTCTCCAGCTCCATTTTTCCCACTTTGAGCATTATGGACTGACAGTGATTCCCAGCCCTATATAAGAAACCACAGAAACAGATTGATTCAAAATTTGGGCTCCAAGCTGACAGTGAGGAACAACTGCATCACCCTGGTCCTTTTCGCCACCAGTTCAAAACAGGGCTCAGACCAACCCCTGCTCCACCCAACCAGCAGTGGGAAAGCTTACCAAAACCTGCAGCAGTGCTATTTCATCCTCTCTCTGTCTGCTGGAGCCAGCTGCAAACATCCATTCAATTCTACAGCAGAACAGGTCATCAGAGCCCAAACACAACCTGAATCAGGTAAGGGTGGAGAGGGCACCTCTCTGGTCCAAATTCCAGTCATAGAATCACAGAATGATTTGGGTTGGAAGGGACCTTAAAGATCATCCAGTTCCAACCCCCTGCCATGGGCAGGCACACCTTCCACCAGCCCAGATTGCTCAGAGCCCCATCCAGCCTGGCCTGGAACACTGCCAGGGATGGGGCAGCCACAGCTGCTCTGGGCACCCTGTGCCAGGGCCTCAGCACCCTCACAGGGAACAATTTCTTCCCAATATCCAATCTAACCCTGCTCTCTGTCAGTGTGAAGCCATTGCCCCTTGTCCTGTCACTCCAGGCCCTTGTCAAGAGTCTCTCTCCATCTTTCCTGTGGGCTCCCTGCAGGCTCTGCAAGGCCACAGTGAGCTCACCCCAAACCTTCCCTTCTCCAGCTGAACAATCCCAATTCCCTCAGCCTTTCTGTATGGATTTTATCCCCATCCTGGATTGATCCCAGTGCTCTGCAGCTAAGAATGCTAGAGGTTTTTTTCATCCCTTATAGGACTAAGTTAGTCTTCATTCAATGCCTATGAAATTTGATAACAGCTATGACATAACTGGTAGGGAGCAGCACAGGTCACCCTCAGTGCCACCTGTACTTCACCATGGGTGATACCAATGGCCCTCAACACCCACAGGTGATAAACACAATGTAGCACATAAAAAAATGTTTCTCAGCACCTTTTTGAAGTGTTCCCTTTGTGGACAGCAAATTATGGAGATGGCATCTCTGTTTGCAATGACTTCAGTGTCCTCCCTGGCTTCTGGGATGACTTTTAAAAATGGGGACTGTCTACCTAGGAAAAAGCCATATTTGTCCTGGTTAGTCCCTACACAGCCATTCTCCTTTAAAATAATAAAGATTAAATTTGTTTCAGTATTCCAAAGTGGACTCAGTTACACATAAGTCAGGCCTACCCTTACTCCAGATGTGATTATCCACAAATGAACGTGCAACATTTTGAGTCATTGTAATTCAGAACTATTTTTTTCTAATTCCCATTCAGATTACACTTCCCAAGTTTTCCCAATTAGGTGAAGCCTTACAGATTAGAAAAAAAAAAGTCTCCAATTTCTGGTCACTCTCTAGAGAAGAAAAATTGCTGTAAATTCTTGCCTGTGAATTCTGAAGAGCCACAGTAATGCCCCGTTTACATGCACTGCATCTTCCCCAAACAAATGTAGCAGGAGCAAAATAGGTCAAAATTCTGCAACAGGAACTACAAGATGATTTTCAGAAAATACATGTGATGTGGAAAAGCCCCAGATACATTTCCGTTCCCAAATACCTTTAGATTTATCACCTAGGGTAAAACAAAAGGTAAGGCTCAGTTATTGCAGATTTTCCCTTTTCTTTTTTCTATTTTCTTTCTTTTTTGTTTCCTTTTTCTTTTTCTGGAAAGTATGCTTTTGTAAGATATTTCTTGCTTTTAGCCTGTGTGCTTATAGCATTATTTTGAAAAGCCACTGGGCAGATGGTCCCCAAATGTGAGTTAATAACTAGTAGGTAGCTTTTGGGGAAGCTTTTTGAAATCCCTTCATGCAAAATGATTTCACAAACTGCCTGCATGCCATTCTTTGGCTATTTGAACAGACTATTTCACAATGGCCAAGAGAAAAAATGGCAAATTATGTTCCATTTGTTTTGCAGCAGGCTGCTACAGTTATTTTACCATGGTAAAAGAAGTTAAAGGGAAAATAAAGCACATACTTGGCTTTTACTGAAGATTTTTCTAGACCTGGAAGCATTTCTTACCTTTCAAAACCAGGTTGCTTTTTGAGAGAGGCTGAGTGTTCAACACAGGCTGAACATTCAGCAGCCATGAGTCAGATTTCACAGCAGTGTAAGAATAATGTAAAAATCAGATTCAAACAGGAGGTTCTTCCTGTTCACCACTGGTTTGGTAGAGATACTGTGTGCTTTGCATGGAATAAAGTCAGAAGTCTTGCAAGTGTCCAGTCTGATGAGCATTTCATCACTGGTTTTGAACAGATCTCACCAGAAATCATCACTGACAAAATTCTGCAGCCTTTCTTAACAACGGCAGCACATCAAATGCCTACTGATCCTCACCCAGATTTGCCTGTGTGTGAACCAAGCAAGCATGACTGCCCTCTCTCTAGGGTGATTCATAGCTTTAGAAAATAGAACAAAAAAAATAGAGAATTTTCAGTTGGAAAGGCCCAATTGCCAGAGCTCTCCTTTCCCAGAGTATATTGTGCCCAGCATTCCACTGTTCCAGGTGCAGAATCCAGCACTTGTTCTCAAATTTCACCCCATGGCTCACAGCCCTATGCTCCAACCTCTCAAGGCTTCCTGGCCCTGCAGAAAGTCAACAGCACCTCCCAGTTTGGTGTCACCAGCAAATTTCTCATGATGCGTTCGACTCCTGCATCCAGGTCATTGATAAATAATTGAACAGGACTGGCCTCTGATTTCAGCCCTGAAGAAACAAAGGCCCAAGGTATAAAAAACCATCAGCTCAGAGTTCCAAGCTGATAGTTACAGCAATTGGTACTTTTTCCTCAAGCACAGCAAACCCTTCCACCATAAGGGACTAGGAAGTGACTCTTCCTTCAGGAGCCAAAGTTTTGAGGACAAAGGACAGCTCTGAGATCCACTTTCCTTTCAGAAATCACACATTGCTAACATATATGTACTTATATTTTCTTTTTAAAACACCCAGCTGCTTCACTGCTCACAGCCAGCCAATACATGAGGGCTACAAGCCATGTTTTATATGGCATCACTGGAAGGGTCCCATCCAGAGAACCCATGATGAGCACAGCCTAAGGATGTAAACAAAGATCCATTCTTGTTGTAAACTCTTCCCTGGTGAAGCCTTCCCTCTCTTCCTCCTGCACCTCTGCAGTGCAGCAAAGGACATGAGCTTTAAAGTCAAGGTTTTCTTTCCTCAACCTTTAAAGGAGGGAAGGAGGGAAGGAGGGAAGGAGGGAAGAAGGGAAGGAGGGAAGGAGGGAAGGAGGGAAGGAGGGAAGGAGGGAAGGAGGGAAGGAGGGAAGGAAGGAAGGAATGAACTCTGCATTGTTGGCCTCATTTCTAAACTCAACTCTGCTTCTTGCTGTTACCCTGTAAATCCCATCTAATTAGCATTTGCAGCACTTTAGAGAAGTCTGTGAATATACCATGGTCTCTCCTGTGTTGATAGAGCAACAATTTAGGACAGGTCATGCCACAGCTTTTGCCTAAGAGAAGCAGTTTAATTCCAGTCTTTCTTTCCCCCAGGCAGCCAGCTACCCTTCCAAAAGCTGTAAAAAGAAGTTATCTCTTTCAAGACCAGTGTCCTTTTGCCAAAGTTGGTTGGAAATGGCTAATGAGTTTAAAAGCTACTGATGAACAAAAGAGTGACTAAAAAACCACCAAACCCCTCTCCAGAGCGAACCCAGCTCAGCCCACTGCTGTCTGCAGAGCTGATACAAACCTATTTCTGCAGTGCTCCACAGAACCAACCATGTGTGAAAACAGCTGTACCTAAACTTCCTGCTAAGGCCATCACTAAGCCATGGTGTCCCCGTGTGGGGAATCATCCCCAGCACAATCCAACCCTGGGAGCCCTCCCATGTACTCCAAGGCAGGTATTGGCATCACCAGGGTGCATTCGACCCCTGCCTCCAGGTGGTTGATAAATATGTTGCAGATGACTGTTCAATAGGGAGCACCAGGCACAGCCTTTTGCTGTGGGACACGCAAGGACACACACGGACACTTTCTCTTGAGAAGGCTGAAAACTATTTATTAAAACATTTGACTCCACATTTATAGTATTTCTATGCAGACCAGGGATTGGAAAAGAAGGCTGACACTTCTCCCATCCCGTTGGTCAAGACAACTGGCCATCAGTTGTTTTCCACACCAAAAAAAGTATGAAAAACAACCTCATCTTATCAAAACAGACTTTTGATAAAGACACCGTGTGCGTGAAAAAGAAACTAAGAACTGCAAAAAATAGCAAGTTAGAAAGTGCCTCAGAAAAACCTGAGGCATCAAGAGGACAACAGCCCCATCCACTCAGCCTGGAGTATGGAAATCAGCAGGGAGATGATGAGGCAGAGCCTGCTGAGCCTGCAGAAGAGAGCGAGGGATGGGAGAAGCATGGTGTGCACAAAAGTACCCTGCCACTGTCCTGGGATGGCAGATATGCCCACCGAAGCTGGGGGACAGCCGTGCTGGCTCTCTGGAGCACCGAGGCAAGGGCAGCAGGGCAGGCTGAGCACGGAGCTCCTCCGGCACCGCCCGGGCTCAGCGCAGGCAGCAGCTCCGAGCGAGATGCAGAGGCAGCAGCCCAGAGGGGCTGGCTACAGCCCGGCCGGACAGCGAGGGGGGCTGGCTGGACACCGAGCGGGGCTGGCCGGACACGGAGCGGGGCTGGCTGGACACGGAGCGGGGCTGTTCCCGGCTCAGCGCTGCCCGGAGCCCCGGGGCTGCCCCGCTCGCTCATCGGGCAGAGCCTGCTCCTGCCAACAGGGCATTGCTCTGACGGGGCAGCAAACGCGAGCCCCCCACAAAGCCGCACAGATTGCTGACATCCACAGCGCCGAGAATCGGCTGCACTCATCCCCAGATTCCAGCAGCTCGCCGGGAATTACAAAGCGGGAGGTTTGGCTCGCTGCAAACCAGCTCAGCTCTAAGCTGTCTCACCCCAGTCGTGTCAGCACCAAACTGGAAGGAGCAGCCACAGGACAGGCAGATTTGTCGGCACCACTTCACAGTAAAACCTTGGAAAATCCATTTTTTTTTGCCAGGAACTTCTCCTGTCGCTATAGCTCCCTTTGGGAAAGATGCTAATTGGCTGTTTGTCATCTGATCAGAAAGGGGAATTGAATATTGCCCGGCTGAGTCACAGCCTGCTAAAATTCACTCCTGCCCTCTCTTTAAATTGAGTGTGGCACACACCTGAGCAAGACGCTTTACGAGTAGGGCTTCTTTTCAGTGCAGGTACCTGGCTCATGGTTCCTATCCAACAGAGACTAATACTTTACAAAATCAGCCATTGGCAGCACTCCCAGGATATTTTTCCATTCGCACATATTTCTAAAAATGTCAACGCCAGTCTAACCATTCTCATCTGGGGAGCCTGACATCAGATGTACATTAGCCCAGGAAAAAAAAAATATCCAAAATGCAAGCCCCTTCTAAAAAGGAAAACAAATTCCAAGTAAGTTACACTGGCTCCTGCCTGTGGGCTCTGCAAACGAGAGGAGGAAATTTTACAGTGTGATTTTACACCCATGACAATTCAATTAGAAATCCGACAAGGGAATGGGGATGGGTTCTACAGGGATGAGAAGTGGACGATGTGAGAGTCCTCTTCAGGCCTGACTTCCCGTTTGTTTGGGTTTGCTACCCAACAGCAGACAAAAAAAGTCCCAGGCAGGACCTTAAGAGCCACGTGCAGGCCTGGAATGAAATCCAGACAGCTAAACAACACTGCATCTGGCTGTGGGAGAGCTTCCCTAGGGAGAAAGCATTTTGGCTTGAGCATTTTGTTCCAGTCATCAGACTCTGATTATTTTCTCTTCCAAATTCGGACCCTTCACACCCTCCCCAGCATCACCTGCCCTGCCTGAGGGACGAGTGCAGCCAGGACATGCCATGCTGCCATTTGGCCATGCTGAGTCCAGGCAAGAAAATTATTGTTTCCACACTGTGCACATGCCGTCAGCATTCCCTCACTGTTAAAAGAGATCTCCATTTAATTTGGGCTGTCAGGAGTCAAGCAAAACAAAGGATGTGACTGCAGAGCTCAAGTTGATCGGAGCAGGATTCCTGGAATGGAATCCAGTTGACTGCAGTAGGACTAATTCATAGCTACAGTGAACAGAGTGCAGGGCGTGCTTCTGAGATATTTTAAATATATATTTCCATGAATGCTGCAAAAATGACTTTACAACTGCTCTCCCTTGGGGAAATAATTAGAAAAGCCCTCCTCCCCTTACTGGCTCTGATGATAATTGCATCTGCTCACCTCCAGGATGTGTTTGGCACCTGAATTACACTTTTCCTTTCTTGCAAACCTTCATGTTTTCTACATGTGCATTTTCACTATGTGTCTCATCTCTAAATGTTAAGACATAAATAGAACAAACAGAGTTTTTAGCCTTACTTGATGAAACAGACCTCAAGGAGTGATACCCTGGCACGAAAAGTTCCATCACTTTTTCCCAGGTGGTGCATCTCAGCATTCCAACCTCCACCATTCTGGTGGCCTTTTCCTTATGACACCCACACTAAACCATGTGCCCACTCATCTGCTGAAGGAAAAAAAAACACCCATCAATCTGTCCCTAGTTGTCCCTTCAGAGGGACTTACTTCTCACTCCCTTCTTGGGGTGGTTCACAGCATTAACATCTTAAACTATTGTAGTTAGAGCTGTCAGGACCCATGGATACAGAAAAGATTTTAAAAGGAAGTTTACTTCTAGACACGCGCCCTTTCTTCTCCCTCTGACTGAATTTAACTCATGTTCCATTCCCCGGACATCATTGGCATGTAGACTCATCTTGAAGCCACATTCTAGTGCTGGTTCACCTTCTGCCTGTGCTGGGTGGTCTGTGGTTTCTTCAGCACTAGAATGCAGTGTGTCCCCACCTATTCCTTATTTTTTATTGTATTTTGTTTTAGTTTGTATTTTTGTTTTTTATTTTCCAATTTAAAGTCATTTCCTGGTGCATCCTGCTGGACAGCAAGACCAGGGCATGTGCTCGGCCACCAGGGCCTCAACTGGAATTCTGAGCAGAGTTAGAAGATGGATCGACTGAAACATAAGACACAGCCTACAGCAGGGCCAGGCAAACAGGAAAATCAGCCAAAAACCAAAGCAGCAGTATCCCCCTCCCACTGTCAGATCCACTTGTGCTCCTCTGTGTGCAGCTGGGAGAGTGTGGTGGTTTTTAGTTAGAGTTGCATATAGATGAGTGCAGGTGGAAGCAGAATTAGAGGAGAACATATTTTGGCAGGAATAACTGTTCTCAGTGAATAGAGACTGATTATTGTTTAAGAATGTGCCAATGGGGGAAATGTTTAAAGCTTTTAAGATACCCCAAAAACTGCCTGAGCAAAGCAGGGCTGTTATCTACACTTGCCACCTCAAGAGTTTGAGGGAATGTTCCCAAGCAATCAATCACAACCAACCACACTTACAGGCTCCTGGCCACGCTGGGGAGCCTGTACCCAAGCACTCTCTCCCAAAATACTCCCTGGGCATGATGTGGGCATGAGCAGAGGCCAGGGAGGGAGCTGGGCAGGCTGAGTGCTGAACACCTTGTTTCAGAGCAAGCCTCTGGCAGCAGGAGCTCAGACTATCTGCTGCCAGCTGGCCTCAGTGCCAGGGAATGATCCTGGGCACATGGCATTTTCTAATATAGCTGCAGTCAGGATGTCTATGAGAATTTGTATCTCCCCCTCAGTGCAATATCCAGCTTCCTTTTTAAGAACAGAGCTACCCCGTTTTCCACCAGCAAGAAGCAGTGCAAATGCCATTTTGAAACGCCCCGTCTTTCCAAGCCTTCCGAGAGATTGCTCTCTTGTGCTCCTGAATTCTGCACTTCCCAGCCTCTGCTCCATTGTAAGCATGTATCACCGAGATGGGGATACTGTGGGAGACAAGTGGGAAAGGGGAACCTGACCAAAATTTTGTTGGTTACTGGAAGTTACTCCACCAGGCCTGCAGGAAGATGCCAGTGCCTGCCCTGGATCACATTTCAGCACGTTCTCCTAAAGGCAGGCACCTGTATCCTCTCAAGGCACTGGGCAGACTTTTAAAACATGATCCTGAGAGACACTGTGCAGGTATTTTGCCCAGTGGCTGAAATGCAGAGACAACTGTGGGAGCCACCATCCCGTTCCCAGGCAAAGGCTCTGATAGCTCAGCTGGGGATTCCTGCTCTTCCCTTTGCTTCCTCTTTGGCTCGAGGAACATTCCTTCAAAGCACAGAAGCAAGCTTAAGCTAGAGGGCATTCCTTCCCAAAACATGCTTTGTCACCCTCCAGACTCTCTGCTTCTTTGCACCATTCCCTTGCATAATAAATGTATTTCCACAACAACTCTCCTTTAAACAGCCCCCTTGAGCAGCACTGCCTTGAAAATTACTGTGTTTGCTGAACTGAGAAACTCATACAATTTGCCCTGCAAATTCATGTTAAATGAATCACATTCAATCACACCCCATTAGATTTTCAAATAATTTTAAACAAGACAGAAATAGAAAATTATAAGGCTACGCTGCTTAAATAATTCAAGTAATTTTTCACCTTTCCAATCACAGGCATTTCTACCTTTAATTAAGCAGGGAGGAGGGACAGGGAAAGGTTTGAAATGTGTTGAACTTGCTTGAGAGAATTAAGTATGGTATAATGTAACTAATCTCTACTAACTGAAGAGAGCAAAACAAGCCCTGATATGGGTTTTGTGATATTTTCTGGGAGAACTACTGCATGTTATGACTGGAGTGAAATCATGCAAAGGAAGAAACTCAACCTGCTCCTTGTACACACCAGACCCTTAGACCAGTGATTAGTGTATTTAAATCACATCTTTTCCTCCAGCATCTTCATGGAAACATCAAACCTGACATGAGTATTTATTATGCAGCTGTAGTCATGAGAAGAGCTGCAAGGTTACATTGCACTTTTCACCCACAGGAGTGAGGAAAACAACACTCCTAGCCAGGGCTGGACGTGGGATTTGCGGGAAGAGACCTTATATTTCAACATTTATGTCCAAACTGGCTGTGTCAGAAAACTAGAGAAGGTCAGAGTAACCACTGTCTTGAGAGGGAAATTACCTGTTTCCATCTAAGATGGCTTCTACAGCAACATACTTTCCAAAGTCAATTTTAACATAACCACAGCTGTTTCCCACAAAATTGCAAATGACAATCTCCATGGCACACCACAGCTGAAGCACAGAAATAAGATATATATTTTTTCTCTTCTTCTTGTCAATCAAGTGTTAAAACCTACACTGATTTAATTGGAACCATCCTCCTGATGACTGAATTATTTTCACAGAAGACAACTTGCAGATGACTTTTGGTAAATTCTAAATTCTAGATGGAAAATTATTACTTCTGCTGTAATAAAGACTGCGTGCTAGGAAGCCCAAGCTCCAGTGAAAACCCTTTATTGCCATCTAGGAAGGATATTAATTTTACTATTAGATCATGTAATTTCTGTGGCATCCAGTTTCTCTGTGCCAGGGCCTCACCACCCTCACAGGGAAAAAAATTCTGCCTAATATCCAATCTAAACCTACTTTCTGTCAGTTTGAAGACTTCTTTTTCTATAAACAAGTTGGTATTTCTCTTCAAAACTTCTAATTCCAATTAATTCCTTAGTCATATCATTATCAGATTTTTTTATTATTCCAATTAATGCAAATTTTCATTTAATATTATTTTAATGGTTACTACAACCACATTTTTCAAAATATGTCATCATATAAATATGAGGTATGTTCTGATCAATGGACCACAGAGTTACTAGAGAATTTCCTTGTTTATTCCTCCTATGAGCTGACACACTGATGCCAGGTGGCATGACCCAGGTCCACTGAAGAGACCCTGAGGTCCCAAATTTAGGCCAGAGAAACAGGACTTTTAACAATCTGACCAGGAGAACTGGGGACCAGTTAATGCATACAGAAAGAAAGTAAAAAAAACCCCAACAAACAAATCAATCAAAAACTAAACATTACAGAACCTACAAAAAGACTAAATGGCACAATCTAAAAAAATATTTAGTGGTGCTAAATATTTTTATGAGTATATAGCAAAAGTGATGGTAGAATGATTTTGGAACAATGATTATAACTGGTCATAGGCTATATTATTATAAAGACCTTTTCTTTTTCATTTTTTGGACATTTGTAGCTATGCAGTGAGGCTGGTGGTCACACAGTGACATGGCTAAAGCATGCAGATGCTGTTAGAGCTTCATCTCCCACTTTCCTTGCTGCCCCTCTGTCCTGCCCAGGATCAGCCTCGTTACTCCTGAGGCTTCCCCACACCCTGCCTGCCACACAACATTCCCATCCCACCACTGCCCAAGTGGCAAGGCCAAAGTCTGGATGAGGTGCTTAAAGCCCTCCTCCTGTTATTCCCTAAATATGGCAGCAGCCACCCTGAGGGCCCTGCCAAATTCCACTCCTGTTCATGGCATCTTGCTAAATGGCTGGATCCCATGTCAGCGAGGAAGCTTGTCCCTCACCACGGCTCAGGGGCACTGTCACATGCCACCAAACGCTCTCCTCATTTGACCTCAGCACCAGCTTCACTGGCACTGAGCAGGAAGAAGAATTTCTTCACGGAAAGATGGGATGAGCTGCCCAGGGAGGTGGTGGAGTCACCATCATCGAAGGCGCTCAAGAAGCAACTGGACGTGGCACTCAGTGCTCTGGTTCAGCTGGCAAAGGGGTGACAGGTCACAGGTTGGACTTGCTGACCTTTGGGGTCTTTTCCAGCCTCAGTGATTCTGTGAAAGGTTTCAGAAGAGCCAGACGTTTTGTGCACACATGTATCTCCCACTGGGAGTGCTCTGACATGTGCTTTGCTCCCTAATGGGGGGTGAAGGGCAATGCCTGGAGAATGGCTCAGTGCACTGCAGCTCCAGAGCCCTGCCAGACCACCTCCACCAGACCAGCAGTGTCTGCAGCTGCAGAGGCCGAGGAACAGCAGCAGGAGTGCCACATTCCCCTTACAGAGCCCAAATGAAAAGTGCACACACAGGAGGGATTTGTTTGTGCAGCATTAAGTCCCCTCTGTGTTCAGTGACCCCACCGGATGGGTCATGGTGCACAGCTGTTGGCATCCAGTCCTTGCCTGCAGAAACTAGAGGGGGAATCTCTCTTCCCTGAGATCCACGTTTCAGACCTCTCAGTCCAGCCAAACCCACTCCTATTTGTGCCTCTCTGAGCCCTCTCCCCCTTTGAAAGGTTTGATGTTCCCTTCCACTGCCTTTTCTTTACCCTGCCTACACACAGAACATGGTGCAATTGTTCATGGAGCTCGGAGATGAATGGTGTTATATAACTGTTTGTTACTGTTTTATCATTTTTTAGGATGATGGAAAATAAAAGGGAAATGTGGATTCCCCTTGGGGCCAGGCTAAGCAAACTAAACTCACATTACTGGTGACCTAAATGAACATTCACTCTAGCACCCCAAGAATGCATTTTAGTGCAGTGTCCCACGTGAGAGGACAAGCCATTAATAACTACAGCATGTGTGGGGTGAGGGAGATATCTGTTGCAGCTCCTAGCCAAAAGAGTTTACAAAAATGTGTTGGTTTGTTGTCTGGCTGGGTATGTTTGAAGTTTTTGATGTCTGCAATGATTTACTATTCATTTAACTCTGATATCCTGATGCTTTTGATTTGGCAAAGAGGTCTGATTCAGCTTGTTGTTCATTCCAGGTCAGCTAACATAAAATCAATAGTGGTTAGGGTGTATTTCCTTCTTGTGATGGGCCTGGAAGAGAAAACTCTCTTCCTGTCTCACATTTCCAGGAGTCTTCTTGGAGGAATTCAGTTCTCTCCTACTTTCACGCCCTTTTGCAGCACAAAGTTGCATTGGCACATTATGTGACTGTACCAAATAACCACAAATTTGCCCCAAAATCCAAGGGGAACCAATGGCTCCATGGTTTCATGGTTTATAACTCATCTTTAAATGACCATCAGAGAATCAAAGAATATTCTGAGCTTGAAGGGACCCACAAGGAACGTCCAAGTCCAACTCATGCTCTCAAACCACAAAATCATAAAGATGAGTGCATCTACAACACCTGCTGGAAATTGGGTTGGTTTAAGCATGCGACCATGCTAAATGCTCTGTTGAACTGGGCTCTGACCACGTTCCTGGTCACATTTCTCAGTGTTTGGCAGCAGTACCTCTCATTAGAAAGCAAATCCTTTACTGCCCTATAAGCCAATAGAAATTATGCATTTATTCGTAAAGGTGTCCAAACTGAATTTGCCTGAATTGTGCTTAAAGGCTGTTTAGAAAACCAGTCAGGCAAATATTTTTAACCATACTTTGAGTATTATTTATTTTCTTTCTATTGGAATGTTCTGTTGTTCTGTTATGGAAAAACACAGCATATTCAAAGAGAAGGTTGAATTTAATTTCCTGTCAGATGAGTGAGCTCAAGCAGCTCCAGGAAGAGAAGGCAGCACTTGTACTTCCATGAGGGGAGAACCAGTTCAGTGAAAGCACAAAAGGTGGGAAGAAGAAAAGTAAAAAAAGAGGGAGGAAGACCAGGAAAGACTTCCCTTTGTGTCACCAAGATCAGCTTGACCCATGCCCCATAGCCCTGACCTGCTTTCACCTACATCAGCTTGCTAAATACTACAGAGATGTAATCCAGATCCCTAAAATCCTTACACAGGATTCCAAACAAGTGGCTGTGTAGACAGTGCCCCTGCTCTGAGGAGCTGACAGCCCAATCCAACCCAACACACAGCTGGAAGACCCAACTCTGGTGATCAGGAAGGTGGGGGAAGCAGTTAGAGAAAGACCACCCCAAAACTGTATCCTGAAGGACTCACTTCAATTGTTTGGTGCTTAGTCAGGAAAGTCAGATGGATGTGATCACTGAGGGCAAATCAAAGCACTTGTCTGAGCAAAAAGCCTTTCTCTAAGCCATCAGTGACCTAGGTCTCAGCAGGTGCAGCAGAGTTACACCACTTCTTTGTTTCATCTGAGATTCAGCCTCACCAAAGAGCTGATTCTGCACTTCCCCCTGATGCAACAGCTCCCACCAAATAAAACTGGAGATATCTCTGAGTCTGGAGTACAGCTGCACTGGGTGCTTTTCCTGCCAGTATTGTTCCAGACAGCTCCTCAGCACATTAAAGCCTCATTCCCCATCTAAATAAACAAGCAAACCAACAAAGAAACCAACATCTAAAATTCTAAAATTAATGTGAAAGATGCTGTTCTCTATTGTGAGATTCAAATTCCTTCCCTTCAGCCCTGGGTTTTGGGCTGAGCACTTTGTTCATAGAAAGTATGACTTTCTTGGCACTTATTTTACTGACTAGGAAGGAAGAAATCATCATGCATTTAGGTATTATCATTAATGAGCACAGCCAGGGACAGGAAAGCAGCATTTGTGTCTGGAAGAGAGAATGTCAGGGCGCTGCTCTGCAAAGCTGATCTCAATTTATCTCAGGACATAGATGAGGTACTTGAATAAATTATAATCCCAAGTGAGCACTTATTTATATTACGAAATTTGTTAGAAACAAACCTTGAGCAATGTTGACAATCAAGCCTCCTCTTCTCTGCTACTCTTGCTGTGCTGCAGGATGTGGGAAAGGCATGGAACATCCTTCAGCAATAAAACAGAAGCTGGAGGGGGAAACAGAGTTGTCCTTTGCAAGAGAAATGTAAGAAAGCTCCTTGAACCAAAGGAGCAGCTTTGTGTCGGTCTTCAGAGGAAGCTGAGATCTCCACCAGATGATGGATGTGTCACTCATCTCCCAACAACACCTCAACTGTAACATCCACAGCGCTGAGAAGGTTTTGTTTGGAAATAAAAGAAACCAGGGGTGTGTTTTGATGAAAAGATGGTGCTTTTCACCCGTGTCCAAGAGAAAAGCCACACGATGGTTATTTAAGCAGCACGGCCACGTTCGACTCCTGAAGTGCCGTCCACTCCCGGTGTAAGATAACTAAAACCAGAGAACTGTGTACACAGATGGTGTGTGCATACATAAAGGTGACTGATACACAGCCTCAAACAATCTGGAGTGTACACTGAAAACAGTTTTGCAGATATTGCACTCAATATTCTACTTTCTTCCTGTGCCTATCCACTCCCTCGTGTTTTTGATCTGTTGTGCACTTGAAAACCTGTTCAGATCCCTTTCGATCTGTTGTGCACTGGATTGAAACCAGTAACAGCAGACAGTGTATTTTCTTTTTCTTTTCGGTCTCAAAAATATAACAAAAATATAAAACTGTAAAACCACAAAGAAAAAAAAAAAGCTGGACATACTTTTTTGACTGAGGCCAGTAAGCACACAACTGAATTACTTAGAAATTCTGAAACAGGAAGGTAACTAATAAAATTATTTATAAAGAAGTGTATCTACAATATTTAATAATTTAAGGCTCACAAGAAACTAACATATCAATGACAACAAAAGTTTTCTGCTCTAGGGTTCAAAGCACCAAATTCACTTCACATACAAGATAACCAGATCTATACTGATCACTAGTGGAAAACTCAGAAAGTGCTGATCTGCTAATGTTCCTAGTGCTTTAATGATATATTTCACAGGAATAAGAAATCTCCTTTCAACCATAAATACAGTCATACAGATACAAAATATATTTGAATAATTTCAATTTGAAACTACAGTACAAAACCCCTCAACCTCCCCCCTCCCATCCCCAATCCATTCATTCTCCACACACACATCCCCCCAGTTCTTCATACTAAACTCAGAGCAACTGAATTGCTTACAAATTATCCATTCAAAATCAATTTGCTAAAATAAGTTTCTACAAATTAGATTTTTCACTATCATAATTTACCAGCTCCTGCATCACGGAGCATAGTCTTATTCTTAGTCTATTTTAAAAATAGGTGACCCTTTGTGTCATGGAAAAAGAACATAAAAACATGTATTCCTGGAGGACTGCTCAAGACAGTGATCAATTTATAAAATACAGCCTGACTTAAAAAACTAATTGGTACTAAAAGAATAATTATAGTAGCAAGTTTCTAACACCAGAAAATCCTTCTGGTCCCTCTGAACACTGTCTCCTCTCCTCACAGGTCTGTTTCCCTATTGGTGTCCAGACAGAGAGCATAGAGGGATTTTCTGAGATCTACGTTACTTTTCGCTTTGATATTGGCTTTCTCTAAGGAGCTGGTGCCATTGTTGAACTCCTCACTGTTTTCCAAGTGCACAACAGATTTGTTCAGAGAGTTTTTACTGGGTCTTCTCTTCACATCTCCCCCCGCAGTGCTGCCCTGACCACTACTGTGTTCATCTTTGAGGATAGCCTGCTCTTCGTGGTCAGTCTCTCGGTGGTAGAAGTAGTTGAAGTTGGACACGATGACAGGGACAGGCAGGGCAATGGTGAGCACACCAGCGATGGCACACAAGGAGCCCACAATTTTGCCCCCCACAGTGACAGGTCTCATGTCCCCATAGCCCACAGTAGTCATGGTTACCACTGCCCACCAGAAAGCATCAGGGATGCTGGAGAAATGAGACTCGGGGTCATCGGCCTCAGCAAAGTAGACAGCGCTGGAGAAGAGGATCACCCCGATGAAGAGGAAGAAGATGAGGAGACCCAGCTCCCTCATGCTGGCTTTTAAAGTCTGTCCCAAGATCTGCAGCCCCTTGGAGTGCCTGGAGAGCTTGAAGATCCTGAAGACTCTGACCAGGCGGATGACTCTGAGGATGGCCAGGGACATGGCTTGCTGCTGGCCCCCACCCCCGTTGCTGCTGCCAGCCCCGGGCTGCTGCTGCTCATGGGCCAGCTCGGTGCCCAGGGTGATGAAGTAGGGGATGATGGCCACGATGTCGATGATGTTCATGATGTTGCGGGAGAACTCGGGCTTGCTGGGGCAGGCGAAGAAGCGCACGAGGAGCTCGAAGGTGAACCAGATCACACAGGTGGTCTCGATGATGAAGAAGGGGTCAGCCAGGCTACTGGGGGCCTGCATGGGTGGGGAGTCCCCGGGCGTGCCATTCAAACCTCCGCCTTGGGGGGGCAGGGGTACGGGCAGCTCCCTCTCGTCCCTGAACTCGGGCAGGGTCTCCAGGCAGAAGGTGATGATGGAGATGAGGATGACCAGCACGGAGACGATGGCGATGGCCCGGGCTGAGCTGGAGCTCTCGGGGTACTCAAAGATGAGCCAGACCTGGCGCTGGAACTCATTGCGGGGCAGGGGCTTCTCCTCCTCCTTGATGAAGCCTTCATCCTCCCGGAAGCGCTCCATGGCCTCCTCACCCAGCTGGTAGAAGCGGATCTCGTCGGCGAAGACGTCGATGGAGACATTGACGGGCCGGCGGAGCTTGCCCCCGGACTGGTAGAAGTAGAGGATGCCGTCGAAGCTGGGCCGGTTGCGGTCGAAGAAGTACTCGTTGCGGAGCGGGTCGAAGTAGCGAATGCGCTTGTCGGGGTCCCCCAGCAGCGTGTCGGGGAACTGGTTGAGGGTGCCCAGCTGCGTCTCGAAGCGCAGCCCCGAGATGTTGATCAGCACCCGCTGGTGGTGCATGGAGCCCGGGTTGGCCGCCGCCGCCGCCGCCTCGTCCTCCTCGTCGCCCGCCGCCGCCATGGCCATGCCCCGGCGGTGTCCCCCCTCCTC
>VZTB01006899.1:27580-116645 GCA_013397245.1 Thryothorus ludovicianus | reverse complement strand
GGCCGCGGCGCGCCGGGAGCGGGGTCGGGCCGTGGGGATGCCCACAGGTGCCCGGACGGGCGATGCGCGGCGGGGACACCGCTCCGGAGGTGCCCTGTCAGTACCTGCGGGCGGGCAGGGGGCTGGGGCTGTCCCCCGGGCCCGGGGGACGCGGGGCACAGCGCTCTCCGCTCCGCAGCCCGCGCCCCCGCCGCGCCGGGGATTACGGAGCGGCCCCCGCGCGTGGATTTGCTCGCTAAAGGGATTGCGCGCAGCGAGCGCTTCTGGCTGCAAACCCCCGCTCACCTCTAATGAAAATCAGAACTGAAAGCCCCGGAGATTCCTGCCGCCTCTTGGCGTGTGTCCCCCCCTCCCCATTCCCCAGCGGAATAAGAACAAAGGAAGGGATTGGGTATTTTTTTTTTTTTTCGTTTTGCGTTTGCTCTCCCCTTTCTGCTCCCTCGAGTTTCTCGCTGAATTAGTGCGGCTCCAAAAGGTGCTTCCCAAGCCAGCAAACGACATTTCTGCCATGCTACTTTCATGTTAACATTTGCAAACGTTTTCCCATTGATGCATTCTTAAACCTACATCCAATTAAACATTTCAGTAGATGCACATTTTATTAGAGAGAAGAGAGCATCTTTACACAGTGACTTCAATTACAGTTCAGTAATAAAATCGATACTATGATCTTACTTTCTGTATTCAAGCCATGAACTCACGGTCTGCAGGGAAATACACTAAATATGTATATAATTACTGTAGGATGAGAACCTGTAGGTATATATACACCACTCCAGTCTGGTGGAGTTTGTGGTTTGCTAACAAAATTGAGTGTGACCATTTTGCCTTCCAGTTGGCATCACAGTGACATTTTTCCTAAATCCTTATGTTACTACTCATAGCTCCATCAAACACTTCACCTAGATTCACTGTGACTAGTGGCTTTCCCTTAATTTAAAACATTACCTCTGTGATTCAAATATGCCCAAAGATATTAAAAGTAGTGCCAAAATAGAAAACCATAATTGTATTAAATGGTTTCTGTAAGTGGTGGCTTGCATTTTATCTCCAAGAACTGAGCACAGAATTGTCAACCTGTTTTGCCACCCTGCCAGTGAAGTAAAGGAAGCTTTACTCATTCAAGTAATTTCTAGAAGCAAAATTATGTAGAAGATAAGTTCTTCTTTGAAAATAACAGCCCTTTGATTTACAGTTATTTAATAGGACAACATATTAAACCTGCAAAATGTAGGATAACACCCTTTGGGACTGGCAAAACCCACAACAAATACAGACACACCACAGACACACCTGTGCACCCCAACAAAGAGTGGCTGCTCTGCTACCAATGCACATCAGGGATTACAAACAGAAAGGTTGCAATCCCTGATAAGGGCTTGCACACTCAAAAACTATTCTTGTTTTCCAACTCTGTCAGCTCCTGTAATACAAGGCATCCTGCCTCCAAATATTGCCTCAGGAATAACCACTTATTTCAGAAGAAAATATCCTCAGACATCTGTGATGGTGGGCACCACACAGAGCAGAATAAAGTGTACGGAGGAGCAGTAGCTTGCTGCCTCTCAGATGGCTGTATCCATTCTGACATTCCTTCATCAATAGCAGGGAAAGCCTGGGAGAGACCACACTGAATTTAAGTTCCAATTCAAGTTTCTAGCCTTTCTAAGTATCCAGCTGCAGTGTTCACATCCTGAATTTGAAGGCAGATGGAAGATGCTAAAGTGCTAAGAAAGACTTGCCCAGACTCACCTGGATGAAAGCCTTGCAGAAAACTCTATGAAGAAAATGTACAATATTAATTGATAGATCAGAAAAATGCAGCTGCTTGTACACCATTTGAGTAACTTGTAGCTACTTTCTTTGCAGCTTTAAAAGGTCTGAAAATCTATTATGATGTCTGTATGAGTGGGTACAAAAGAAGAGCAGAGAAAAGGGACAAGAGAACGTGGTAGGATGATGTTAAAGAGGAAGGAACATTTACTCCAAGCAGGGAATTTTAGAGGACAATTTTTTTTTAATAGCCTTCATTTTTTCAGCTCAGTGTAAAAACCCTGAACACTCTCTTGAAAAGCTGAAGAAAGCCAAGGTACTGGAGAGAAAGGATGACATGCAGACTTGAGAAGAACAGTCTGAGATGTGTGCTACTAATGTTTTAACCAGGCAGTCCCTGAAAAGAATGCATTTGCCTGCATACTTGTGATTTAGCCAGAAGTATTTTCTACCCAGAGCACAGGAAATCAGTCCTTTACACTCCTGCACATCCTCAATAAAACCTAGCATTCACTGCAGCTCCCACTGCACCATTCCCTGGCAGGTGTGGCTGCTGGGAGCTGTCCTTCAGTGTCCCTCAGCGAGATGAAAGACCCATCCCATGGAGAGGTCCCACATCTGAGAAATGAGCCGTGGGGACGGTCTGCAGCGGCTGCATTCCCCTACCCGCACCCAAACTCACCCATGCACACACTACAGCCTCTGGTACCCTGACCAAGGACACCTTGGGGACATCCAATCTTCTCACAAATGCCACCTCTTGGGCCGTCCCTGCCACTGACAGGGAGCTGCAGCATCACAAAAATGCAAACGCGATGCTGAGAGGTGAAGAGAGGCACACCAAGCTCTTGGGTCTGCCCACAGCGCTCCTCCTCCTCAGTGCTGGCGGGACTCCACGTGCCTCCCTCAGCACATTTTGTGGGTACAGGGACCCCAGGGTGACACAGGGGACTCCTTTTTTCCTTCTCCATGTGTTGACTAAATAACAGCAAGGTTGTGGCAGATGGTGAGGAAATCACCTGAAGCTGAGGGGAAAATGAAAGGGTTAAAGGTGAATTCATGCCTCTGTCACTTGGTTAATTCCTGGGAAGTCTGATCCAGCGCTGAAATGATTCAGACCAGAGAGAGGCACTGCCACAGTCCCCAGGGGAGACCCTGGAGAAAAGACTCATATTTCCTGTCCAGGAGGATTAAGTACAAGGCCATTGACAAATCACAGTAAACATCTGGATGCGAGCACTCCATCTATCAAACCCTAATCCACGAAGCTATTCATTAATGAATTCAGCACATTCACACTGTTCTATATATAGGGCTGGCTGATCTTTTTAAATGTTTGGCTTCTAGGTGGTTTACATCTGTATCAACAGATTTTTATTTTTGGGGTGAAGCAATCTACTGTATTCTGTTTTTGCTTGTTTAATTGTTTAGAGTAATTCTGTTGCCTGTTAAAAAAAACACAAACAAACAACACAGACATATTTTCTGATAGTATATAAAAAAATCCAATAGCTAAAACCCAGCCATGTCCCTGCATTTTATATTGCTTTGCAATTTTAAGCCCAAGTTCCTCTGGAAACTTTCCATCACACAGGGATGGAAAAAACATTAAATAGTAATTTTCTTTTCTGTATTTAGTTTTGATTAAAATGAGAATCCCTCTCATTTATCTTCAGAGAGAAAGTAAGCACTGA
Source organism: Thryothorus ludovicianus (assembly GCA_013397245.1). Lineage (NCBI taxonomy): Eukaryota > Metazoa > Chordata > Aves > Passeriformes > Certhiidae > Thryothorus > Thryothorus ludovicianus. Next base: position 113,178 of record VZTB01006899.1, on the reverse strand, counting down.
GTAAATGGTCTGGTTAATTCAAAAGTAATTTGATCAGAACATCCATAATTTACATTGACTGGAACAGCAGGAAAGATGCTGAGCACTACCAGATATCAAGCTCATTCATTTCAGCAGCCTACTTGCACAGTGCTTTACATCTTGTTCATGTAAACTGCTCTACGAACACCTAATGACCCACATTTTATCAGGGGGGGACTTACACACCACCATGCCCTCAAAAGATAAAGCTGAATAACACTCCAGGCTGCTCCCAGCAAACATGGCTGTGGAGCTGAACGTGTTGTTTTCCACACAGCCTCCTTCCAGAGGGATCTGCAGCCTCTGTCACTGATATTGGCAGAACCAGCTTTTGGCCCAGAGGGTTTTCACAAATCCAGCTGGGACAGGATATTTTCAATTTATCCTCAATGCTTTGGCCTCTACCAGACAGCATGAGCCATCCAAGATTGCAATTTGTAATTTCCCTCCCCTTTTGAGCTTCAGTGCTTTGCTGTGGTGTAATCTGTAATTCCAGGGACTTGATCTTAGAAGGGAAATCCCATTCAGTGCCTTTATTCTCTGTTAAATTCCAGGAGCACATAGTTGTGCTCTCAGGCTTTTTTTGTCACAACAGGGTGGCCCAGGTGGACAGTTCCAACTGGGAAAAGCCAATTTTAAAACAGGAGAATGAAGACAAGTGCAATCTGAAGGAGCATTCTGCAGAGCCACTCAGCTATACTAGTGCAGTTTTTTCTTCACTGCCAGTACAAATACCCTCACAAGTGAATTTTGCTTGCATCAATGCTTCTGTAACAGCTGTGCTCCATCCCAGTGTCTGTTCCTGTATGGAAAACATGGTGTTTCTGGGCAAACTCATTCCCTCAATATCAGTCAACTGAAAATACTTCATTTTCATCCTGTGCCATCAAAGTCACACCAACAAAAAGCTCTTAGTCATTCAAGATCAGGCCACCCACTCAGGCTGTGAGGAAGAGGGACAGGAATAAATTAAAGGTTTCATGTCTGGGACAAATGGTGACAGCGGTGTCTGATTTAGGTGATCAGTCACTTCAAGCTGTCAGGTGACAGATTTGTACTTTCATGTTTTCTTACCACCTATGTGGCCAGTGACACTCCAGAATCTATTGCTCTGTCACACAGAGACACAAATTAAGCTGCATGACTGCCTTAAAAAAAGCTAAATGGTATGTTTACAAATTCATATAATTTAAGAATGGAAAAGCATTGACTAATCTCATTCAGATTTCCTGCTCATTTCTAATTTTTAAGCAATCACGAGTCAAGGAAAATCAAAATACATGATGCTTATTCTGGTATAAAATTATGAGTGAACTTAGTTACTACATTCTCTAAACATTAAAGTGAGGGGACACTGAGGTTGAAGCCTACTCATGCAAAGGAAAATGAGCATTAGATTGCTTGGTGAGCCCAGATAATTTAACCAGCTGCAGGAAATGCTCTACCATGAAACTAGAGGGCCAAATGTACTGATGGTTTAAGCAGGAGAGGGCTGTAAATGAATCATTAAGTGAACAGGAGTAATGAAACAGCTTTGAGTTGTTTGAGCTTACACTGTCTGGAGAGCCTCCAGAGGAAACCCTCCTTGTGAATGTGTTAGAAACACAATAAATCCCATTTTCCTGCCTTTCCAAACAAAGGGAGGAATGAAGGACCCACTCAGGGATTTGCTAGTTAACATTCTGACAGAAGTAGAACTCCAGTATGCAAAAGTGTCCCTATTTATTTATTAATTAACATGGAAAAATATTTGACAGGAAGAAAACCAACTAGCACAGATGCAGTGATTCTCATACTCACCAGTGACAGTCAGAAGAGAGACTGCTCAAATCAAAGGAAGGACATTTATGATGTGTCCTTGTGACAGTATGAACAAGTCCTTTGTGGCTGTGTGTGAAGGGAAGGAGAATGAGGAATAGCAGAATATTGTTTTATCTTTCACATGTGTTTGGAGGGGCTGAAGGAGAGGTTTGGGGTATGAACACAGAGCAGTGAGGAATTGAATTTATTTTTTGCAGCCACTTGACTCCACATTGGTGTAGGGCAAGCACAAAGTCTTTTCAGGTTTTTGCTAGGTTCAGGCTAGCTCTAGTCCTCTGGACATTCCCAGTGGAGTTGGACTTCTTTATATTTGAGGTGGAGTTGGCTTGGCAATGGCAATGCACCATGTCACTAATTCCAACCCTCTCCTTCAATGCCTTTGTATTTCACAAAACACCACTACTCTGTAATACCTGTTTTAATCAACTGAGCAGGATTCAATCAATAATTACCACGTTGTAGTTTAATTAGGATTTTCAAAGCACTACCACATCAAAACATTAACAGTATTTAACAGCCTGCAGTTGAATATAAGTGCCAAATTCTAGTTGTAATTGATTTAGGAGCAAAAAAGCTAGTTAGTGATGTCTTAAAATCAATGGAGTTATGCAGCTTTGCACTACCCAATGAATTGATTTTATATATTTTGTATTAATTCTTATACAGTTAAGTACTGGAGGTGATTTCTTATGGTGTTGTTAAACTCTTTAGGTTTGACAAGAAGCAAAATTTTAAAATAACTATTAAAAATTATAACAAACTGGAGGAAAAAAGTTATGAATAGGGACCATCAATCTATTCTTTCTAGTTCAATTATGGCATCTATAAGGACCAATATCAAGTATCTCCATGCATTAAAATCCTCTGTTGGTATGAGAGCAACCAAAGGGAAATAAGCATTCCAGAAAATGGCCCATAGTGACTCTTACTGCACTTGTTTCCTATTAGGATGGAAGTGGTAATAATGTTTTTTTTAACTTCAGAACAGTGAAGACACCTGTCCAGGCACAACCTAATGTCCAGTTTCCTTGCTGCTTATACTGATATGAAGTGAAACCACCAGGACCACCTCAGGCCTAGCAGGAGCTTCCTTAGCAGGACAGGGTGGGATGCAGAGATCCTGCAGTCCCTGTGGGTTCCTGGCTGCTGCTGCTACCTGGACATTGATTTCCAGGCTGGAGGCACATGACCCTGCCTGATCTACACCACCAAGCTGAGATAGTTTTGTGGACACAAAGAAACCCTCTACAGCCTAAGAAATGGGGCAGGGAGTTGTAGCTGGCTGCTAGACCTTGGACACTGAGTTAAAGAAGAAAGGGAAAAACACCTTATCTTGCAAATGTCCCAAGGTCTGCTATGCTGGTGACTACTTGGCCTAGCTTGGCCTCACCTTACTTAAGTGTGCCCCTCGGTTCCTTAATCCCTGAGTTTACATCATTCCTTGCTTCTCTCTAACCTGGGATATTTGAAGGCAAGACATGAGCCTCACACACACTCCCCAGATACATTTTCTCCCTGAAACCACCTCACAAGCAGCAGAGAACGTGAACGTTCATCAGACTGTGCTCTGCGTCCTCTTTGATTTCCTTCAGGTCAGCTTTTCCTGCTTTCCCCTAACGTAGGTCCGATAGTAGAAGTGTAGGAAGAGAGCCAGGAGGCTGAGGATGTAGAGGAAGACTGCGGTGTTGAAGCCATCGGGGAATGGGCACTCTGTGAAGAGGTTGTAGGAAGAATGAGCAGCAATGGCCACAAACTGGCACTGGAAGAGGTGGAAAAAAGAAGCAGCCAGATTAGGGAACTTACATGAGATGCACCTTAGCTGGCCATTGAGACCATCACAGCTATCAGAACATCCTAGCAGCGTCCTCAACCCAGAGGATCACCTGCTGGCCTCTCCTGACATCCCTGCCTTTCAGGCCCAGCAGTGTTTTCCCACCAGAAAAGATGCCCATCAGCCCTGGAGGTTTAACCAATCCAGCCTCTCCTGCCCTTGGCCCATTTCTCTGCCACAGTGCAGTAACTGAGATGTTGGAATATGGAAACTGAAGGTGGGAGATTCCTCTTCACAAGTGGGAATCAGGTTATTATACCCGTAAGTATTTCAATTTATATTTTAGCTTGCAAAGAACTACAGACACCATCTTTATTCATTGAAACCTTAATCTTTGGGTTTTTTTGTATTTTACTAAGTCACCTGTCTTAATACCCTGAAGCATTGAGTTCTACCTACCAAAAAGCTATTAAATATTTTTTCCTGTGCTATAATTTGCATTCTAAATACCTTTTTATTTCACACAATGCTGTCTTGTCCTGCTTTGCCATGCAGGCTAAGTGAGAATTTTGGAGCATCCTTCACTGCACCACTATTTTACACATATCCTCTTCCTCGTCCCTTGTAACTTTTGGTTTGCAAAGTCTCTCTCTAAGTGGAAAAAAACTCTCCTACAACCATTGTCCTTGCCTGGACCATTGCATTTATGCTGTATCTTTGAAAAAACACAGGTTTTCTGGATTTGTAACTTCATCAGAGATGAAGGAAAGAAAATCCAAAGGGATATTCTAGAGAAAGAGCGAAATTCACGTATTTCTCTTTAACTTGCCTGTTTGCCTGCAGTTAGAGACATCTTTCCTTTCTGAAGGAGCTGAATCAAGGCTCCTCAGACTGCTGCCCTATTGAGAATCCAAAGTTTCCCTGAATCACTGGCCCAACCTCTCTACATCAAGCTGTGTTTCCAGTGCTTCATATACAACATAAAAAGGAGGAATCCATTTGCTAATTCTTCTCTTCCCTTCCCATTACAAAGCTGTGGATGATTAGTTTGATATGGCCACTGAAGGTCTGCAATAGCCTTGTGAAAGCAGCATTTGGAGCAGGTCACACACAGCTTCACCTCTCAGAGTGAACCAGCAGGGCACCTGGGGGTGTGCTGCTCTCCATGGGCAGCAGAGACCGAGCCAGTGAGGTGACAGACAGCAGGGGCCATCACACCTGACCCATGGGAGGGCAGGGAAGAACACTGGAGCTAATTACCAGCTGCAGGATGGTCAGGTAACGCTTCCACCACAGGTGCCGGCGCATCCGCGGTCCCAGGCTGGCCAGGGCGTAGTAGCCATACATGAAGATGTGGACAAAGGAGTTCAGCATCCCAATAAAGAAGGCTGAGGAGTGAAGAAGTGAGGATGAACAAGGCACATGACCCATTCCAGGCTAACCCCGTGAAGGGGTGATGATGATGCTTCCAAAGCACATCACACCCACCCCTGTGTGTGAACATTCCTCCTGGGCTCTGCCGTGGAAGCATGTCAGCTTCTCCCTTCCTTCAGCATCAGAACCATTGGGTGGGTTGGGTCAGAAGGGACCTTAAAGGCCATTAGCTCCAACCTCTAGGGCACATCTCCCACTAGAGTTGCCCAAAGCCCCATCCAATCTGGCCTTGGACAATGCCAGGGTTGGGACATCCACGATATATCCATCCCATATCAAGTGTTCAGAGACAGAGAAGAGCCTCAAAGGCAGAGGAGAGACTTTGATCATCTGACCTAAGCATTTCATACCGTTCTGGTATCAAGGCCATGTAGCCAAAATTACTTCCAAAAAAAGAATACCCCAGCATCTTGTATAGGGTGGCTCAGTACCCAGATGCTTCTCTTCCAGTTGAGCAAAAAGGGGCAGCATTCTGGATACAGCACAGAAATGGGCACAGCCAGAGCAGAGACAGAGCCAGAACCTGGGCTGCTCCCCCAGGGCCTCTGAATGGGGAATGAGGGAGCACTGCTCTGGGAGGAGGTATACACAGACCTTATGTAGGATGTTATTTTTTTCTGTTTGAACCCACTCCAATGGCACACCCTCATTCTGGGTGAGGCACTGAACATGGAAGCCCAAATAGCCCAAGAGCTGAGCAGATGGGATCATTTGAAATGCACATGGTTTTCCCACCTTCAGAAGTAGGTGAGATTCCTACCTGCCAGTCAGCCCATCTGCAGTGTTATTGCTACCTCCACAGCCCAAAAAAGCCATGAGAAACACAAGGTTTTCTTTTTTGTACAAGCATACCTTGTCCTCCAGGCACGTATTTGACCCCTGACCACCAGTTGAAGAGCATAGAGCCATGATGGTACACGTGCAGAAAAGTCACCTGCTCTTGTTTCTTGCGCAGAATTAAGAAAACCTGAAAGAATCCAGGCAGAGGAAAACCTTGAGTCGATGTGTTTAGACAAAAATTTCACAGAAAAAAGTTACAAAAATAGCTAAGGATGAGTCTTAATCTCCCAAATGCATTTTCTCTGCTATTGACAAAAACTGGTGGAACACAATAGAACTTATAGGGGGAACTGGAAGACAGAATTTCTTACGGAAGGCCCCAAATATTTTCATGTCTGGATTTAGGCCCAAAGTCCAAAGAGGACACATCTGAGGCTCTGACTGAGCTTCCATACAATTCACAGCTGCATGGTCTGCTCCTTTTCAGGACATAGGTTGTATATTTACTGCTACCAGACAATAACTCACAGAAAAACCACAGTGTTGAATGTCCAAACCCTCCTGGAATTTGCATTAATAAAGAGAATGATTTTGCCAGATGAATACGTGTCAGGTCAGTGCATTTCACCATGCACATACATACACGCACACACCAAAAAGTTCATCTGCTTTTCATGCACTCAGGACTGGCAAAAACTGGTTTTGTTGCTGATGCAAACAGAGATGGGATTGGCCAAACCCCTGGCAATAGGCCTAGGAAGGATCCACATGTTTATTCACATTTCAGTGGGTTGTCAACTTACACCCCAAAGAGCTGTGAAGTTTCAGGCTAGGACACAACTTTCTTCTGGCCAAGCAGGGGCCTTGTCCAGTCACTTAATGCATTTACAGCGCAGAAGGAGACCTGAAGACAAGCTATAAAGAGGTGGACTTCCAATTCCCCCAGGATACAGACCTTTAGCACACAGCTCCAGGACAATCCATGGCAGCAGAGATGCCAGGACTTGCCCACTTGCAGCTCCTTTTCTGTCCCACTGTGAATCAGCCAGCCAGGCAATGACACAACCTGTGTGGCACCAGCTAAAATTTTGGGGGCTCACCTAGCAGCAGCCAGGGTGATTAAAGTCTCTCCCCTAGCACGGTGCTCAGTCTCAGGAAGGGTGCTGGGGAGGGAGTGTGTGCAGCCGAGGGATGGGGACAGGCAGGATCAACCCAGGACATCAGTTCTGGCAGGCTGCCCGTCTCTGACAGGGAAGGATCTGTTCGCAGCCCCGGTCCCGCTGAGGAGCTGAGCCCTCCTTACCGTATCCAGCAGCTCGATGACTTTGGAGAAGAAGAACCACCAGCACACTCTTGCCATCTGCTGGGCAGCACAAGGCACGGCGGTTAGAGCTTTACCCAAAATAAACACATCAGCATCCGCGCTGTATCCCTGCCCGCCCCGCGGTCTGCAGCAAGGGAGAAAATTAAGGAGTTTTTGTTTGGTTGGTTTTTGGTTTTTTTTTTTAATGGCAAGACTCTGAAAAACTGAAAAATATCATTTGATGCCTGCATCTGTTCAAAGCAAGGCACTGTAACTCCAAATTCAAAGAGAAAAAAAACTCATGCAGCATTTTTGGAAAGTTGATGGGTTGGGTGGGACCCGATCCCCTGTGATGACCAAGGAATAGTTTCAGCCAAAGCCCTCTGCTAAAAGAAGTGTTAAGTAAGATTTCTGCCACGCAAGGCAGAGGATATAAGAATTGGTTTTCTTGTTGGAAGCCATCACCCAGAATCCTTATAATCCATGCGAAAAACCAGATCTATTTTGTGGAAACACCAGGTTCATCTCTGGCTGCACATAAGGCGCAGGGACCCTGGCAGGGGGCTCAGAAACCTTGGAACAGAGCCCAGAACACCTGTGAATTGGATTTTAGCCCATGGGAACAATTGCCAACCTTAAAAGAAGAATTACAGGTCACAAGAGTTTAAATAGAGTAGTAATAAGTTTGTCACAGGGTGTAAAAGTAGTTTTTGGTTTTGTACAGGGGGGTAGGTATTGCCAAGATGGAGGAACCTCGTGGCTTTTTGGGATTCTTCCTTCTTCTTCATACTCTCTATTTCTTCTATTATGAGGACATGACTGATTGGTTTAGAGTAGAAACTAACTGTCTAATGTAGAGAATATGTATTGGAGGCAATTAGTAAATAATCTGTGCATAACTTTTAGTACAAAAGATAAACACTGCCTCTGAGGGGGGAGAAGGCCTTTGACTGTCTTGCTGGAAGGAGCTCAGTGGGTCAGAAAGAAAATGTTTTAGATAAGACGGAATAAACAACCTTGAGAACGAGACCTGAAGAGTTTCTGCCTTTTTTTCCATCTCGGGCATGGAAAAGGACTTTGCTAGCTCAGGGAATTTCTGCAAAATAGCAGAGAACCCGACACTATTTCAGAGGTAATTTGCATTATTGATACTTCAGCTGGTAAGATCACCCTCTCTGCAGTGGTCAAAGAGCAAACTTAGATGGTGGGGTTGACTGAGATGAATAATTTTAGAGAACCAAAGCAAAGCGCACCAACTGTGAGGCAGATAATTTAGTGGAATAGATTTACAGGCAGCAACAAACTGGAGTCAAAGCCTTCTTAGCCATGCAAATTGCTATTTATGAGCAAAAGAATCTGCACAGGCATGGGAGGGCAGGGCCTAAGGCAAGCTTTCTCCAGAACTGTACCCTCATTCCCAGCTCACTCCGGCTGTAATCCACTGGCTGACACAGGTAGCTGTAGTTGGCCAAGACTGAAGTGACCAGAAACTGAAACAAATAAAAAGCAAATAGAAATCAATTTTCTGATCAATGCCATCTGTTCCAAAAAAGATGGGCATATTAATGCTAAGGTTAGTAGGGTTTCAGTCTTACAGTTACTGACAGAAAATCCATGAACAAATAGTAAAAACCTAAAGCAAAGTACTTCACATCCTGGTCGGAATCTCAAAAAAAGAAAATTTGGCCTGGGAAGATTTGTAATTCTTTGTGTAATCACTGGAGGGCTCAAACTACTTCAGCAGGAATAGTGAATTCTAGGCTTCTGAGTCTCTCTGAGAGACACTGTTCTCCTTTGCATAGATCCCAAGCTGTTCTGTTTTAGTTGGCTGCATTTGCCTATTCATTGGAAAGCCAAAAACTGGACCATGTAACCAGTAAAACTGAACAATCCAGAACAGAAAAGCAATTTTCACACTTGTCCTCAGATGAAGCAGCATTTGTTCAAAAAATCAAAAGCAGTTTGTGTCACTTGTGATACAAATTAAAAGGATGTATTTGTTAGCATCAGAATGTTTTTGAAACCTGTTTGGCCACGTTCCCTTGAAGAGCTTTCAGTGGCCTACACAAACTAAGGGGGACAGGCTTATGGAAAGGATTTATGCATTAAGAACAAGCAGGAAAAAATGTTCTTTACACTCTCAGCAGCAGGAAGACAGAGTGCTTGGCACTCCTAGAGAGATTTGGAAAAATCATAGAATGTTGAGGGGTTGGAAGGGAGCTGGAAGATCGAGTCTCAACCCTCTGCCTTGGGCAGGGACACCCTCCACCAGACCCTTATCCTCAGAGATGGATCCATCACCAGCCAGACTCGAGGTGAAACGAGGCTGTTCCACATCCTCCACACACTCTGTGCCTAATGGGGAGATCTCAACTTGCAATTCATTCATTCAGGATGGAAGGAAATCCTGTGTTAATTTCATGAATGGCAGGAAGATTGAGAAATGGGAGGAAATCAAGAACAGCAGGACAATACTGCTCCTCTTGTGGCAGAACAAGGACATGTCCAAGCCAGCTCCCACTCCCTTCAGCAGAGTCCATCAGCAAAAGCTGTTCAAACCCTGGAATCTGGAGGCTCTGGAATTCAAACCCTTCCCAGGTGCTTGCCTAGGAGCCAATCCTGCCTCCTCACCTCGTAGAACATGTAGCTGGATAATGCCACCATGGCCAGGTTGTAGGTGAGCAGCAGAGCCCGCAGCTCCAGCCGCCGCCGCCGCCTCATGCAGGACGGCCCCAGTGCCACCACGAAGAGGTAGGAGAGGAAGACCAGGGTGACAGGAACTGGGGAGTAGACCAGTGGCCACGGGTCTGTCCTTGGATCTGGGAAGCAAAACACACAGCCACAGCTGGCACCTCCTCACAGCGCAGGGCAGAGGTATTTGATTGTGTTTAATTGCTTCCCTTCAGCGCGCTCGCTGGCAGAAAGAATTTTGGTGTCTCTGTGTCTTTGCAAAGCTGCACCTCAGTCTTTCTGCCCTGGGTCTGCCAAAAGGCTTTAGCACAAAGGTTTTAGCCCAGTTTTTGGGTATGGAGTGCAGTACTGGAAGGCAGATCTTTCCTAGGATGAGCTGAGCCCTCCCTGGGCAAAAGGAGTGATCCAAGACACTGTGCAGGGAGGCACAGGAGCAGCCAAAGCAACAGTGGCTCCTCAGGAGTGTAAATCTTTACAGCTCAATAATAGAAGTGTTTAAATCACTGATGTTACTTCCTTACAATCCTTAGGACATCTGAAATTGTCCACTCTTTCATTTTTATATCTGCTCATAGAGTGGACTCCCTTTATGAACTCACTGGGAAGTGCCAAAACATTTATCCCTGATGAAACAGCTCTTCAGTCCTACAGTAAAGGGAAATTCAACAGCTTTTCTGTCATGCCAACTCCTCCTAATCCTGCTATCACCCAGGATATGTTATATCAGCAAAAACATCCCAGATGCCATTCATTCTTTCCTTTCCTGTTCCTGTGACCACTGCTCTGTTGAATGCCCTCGTTTTTTAATAAATGCCATGCCAGTCTGAACAACTCTGTTAATTCCCCTCCCTTCTAAACTTCCCAGTTCTTTATAGGGTGTGTCAGGAGTTCTTTGATATTCCATTTCTGGATTTAACAGTTTGTCAGGAGTCCTGAATCCCAATTTACACTCTCTTGTGAAATTCAAGTCCTGTACATTTACAGTCTGAGTGTTATGCCCCACGTCCTCCTTCTGCCAAAGCCATCATGTAAGCCTGCTGTTCTACCTTTATGGCATTTTGTGGCTTTTCTTTACATCCAGAGATACAACAGAGCCTTTTGGGACCAAAATGAGCCTCTAACTACTGAAGATCTGATGTCTCCTCACTGCAAGGTGTCAAATCTCAAGCACGGAGGAGTGGTTATGGCCAATATTTCATTTGATAAGAGGTTTTACTGGCATCACAAAGAGTTTGAATCCAAAAATAGTAACTCTTTGGTCAACTAAGCTTTTTCTTGACACATGAAGATACGCTTAAACAAAATCAGTTCCTTTAGTACTCCAGACTTAGCAGGAAATTCCAAGCATTCATTGCTCCTCATCTTGTCAGAGCCCACTGGGAAATCCCCATCCTTTCATTCCTTACTGTGATCCAACTGGAGGGTCAATGAGATCTGTTTCAAGACTTAAGGGAAATTTGTGATTATGGGGAAGGAAAAGTGGAAATCTGCCTAGTGAAAAAAACATGGGTTAGTATAAGGATTACATTCCTTCAAGATCACACTATTCATGCAGAAATTCCCATTTTAGACAGCACCTCTACCTACCTCCACTTTCAAGAATCCAGGTGTAGAATTTCTGAGTTTTCTGCCAGGTTGAAGCCATATCAAGATCTGGAAAAAAATTAATTTGACTGAGTGTAGAATGGGGAGTCTCTTTAGAAAAAGGTTAAGGAGTACAGTTAATAAAAGGACAATAGTTTGCTTTTTAAAAATTTAACTTTTAGACCTGAACTAAAGTCCCCTTTAAAAAGGAAGAAACAGAACCCCTCCTTGCAATGATTAGTTACTGAACTTCCAGATTTTATTTATTTATAAATTTAAATAACTTATTATTTAATTTCCAGATTTTGATATTTCATGGTGGTTTCACCTCTAAAAAATTCTCTGAGCAGCTGCATGTGATTTACCAGAGCCAGGAGGGATCTTTCCATTGGGAAATCAGTCACATGGCACTTTTTCCTAAAGCAGTGTGGGCACAACATTCACGTGAGGACACACACCAGGTGTCATAACTGCATCCTTCTGCAGGTATTATTGGATATTCCCAGTGCTGGAAGGCAGATAGGGATTCATTCAGCACTGCTGCAGCTCCAGGAGTGTTAGCAGAGCTGGTTATTTGGTTTTCTGAGGCCCCAGTTCATACAGTAATTTTGCTTTATCTTGCATAGATACTGTAATATAGTATATAAAGTAGAATACTCATACATATTATGATCGTCCTCCTCTTCCCTTCTTTCCTTTAGCAGGGAGATGTTTTCAAAGGTGCTTGGAAGTTTTCCTAGAAAACACTTTTCTGCAGTTAGTTTCAACAGCTTGAGCTACCTGATCCAGTTCTCTGCATTAGCAAATACACAGGCCCAGCTTCCTCCCAGCTTCATCTCCTGCTGGCATTGAGAAAAGTACAGTTTCTCCCTTGATTCCTCCTCACAGACTGTGACACCCACACCCAACATCGTGTCGGTGACAGACACCCCCAAAGTTCTCTCCAGCAGATAATTCTTGCAGTCCAGTCAGTGCTCCTCGGACAGGACGCCGAGACCCGTGGGAGGTGTCCCACCCATGAGGTGTCCCACCCATCCTGACACAGAGCCACATGTCCCTGTAATCCGGGTGGACTCTGCCCGCACCCAGATTAGTGGGTGATTATCAGCTGGCTCAGAGTCAATCCAGCAGGGATTCCGCACGCTGACATGCCCCCAGACAATCCACAGGCATTCCAGCTCACTCCACTTCCCTTCCTTCCCCCCAAAAGCGTCGGGAAGAGCCAGGATTGGGGAGCAGACTCACCGCAGCAGCGCAGCTGGCTCCGAGCATCCCTTCCTCCAGGGGTGTCCCCAGCCGGTGAGCGGCGCAGGTAGCTCCGGCAAGACACGGAGCTGCAGGCTGCCTCTCCACGAGGGAGGTGAGTACATCACCTGCTGGGCCTCCCACAGCCGTGGTGGAGCTCCACGCCTTCTTCTTCAGCCTCCCAGCGGCGGCCACCCAAAGCCCACGGCCCTCCGCGGGCACCGCGCGGTTGTCGCGCAATTTGGCCCGAGCAGGAGGTTACATCACTTACTCCTCCCCCGCCCTCTCCTGCCTCTCCCCACACGGTTTATCAGATTAGGGACTGGAAAGAAGAGGGACACGAATGCAGAAGAGGACTGGGATTCCACAGGAGTGAGCCACTGACCTCTAGTGCCACGCTCGGGAGCCCGGCCAAGCGGGACCCGGGCCAGCATTTCTCAATCAGGCTTCTTCAGGACAAGATTTGCAGAGAGTAGGAGATGAGGCATCAGGGCATGAAACCAGAGTGCTTGGAGCACTCCTTCAGACCAGCACAAGGGGCTGTCAGCAAGGCTTTTGTGTGCTCAAAATAGGTCCAGACCAACCAAATGAGGGGGCAGAGAACAGTGGGGACACTCACTCACTCACTCACTCACTCACTCACTCACTCACTCACTCACTCACTCACTCACTCACTCACTCACAGCAGGGAAAAATCAGCTAGAGTCACTCCCTCATATCCTGCTTGTGTCCCTGGGGGAGACACATTTACTGTTTTTAATGAAACTGTAAATATTTGGAGGGGTGTGGCAGTGGTACCAAGTGACCTCCAGCAACTGCATCAAGGGAAAATGCAGAGCCGCAGTGATTCAGTCTCTTGTGGGGGTACCAACGCAGAAACAGGACCCTGGACCCACCCTCCAGAAAACAGCCCAAAGCCGAGTGATGGGGTTCAGCTTGGTCACCTGGGGTGTGGATAAATCCTCCTCTTTTCCCAGTGGGCACAGATTATTAGTAAACTCCAAATTAAATAGAGGATAGCACCATTTATCACACCACTGCACTGTGTCTGTCACCAGACCCATGACAAACCTTTCTGAAGGGCAAAGCACCAAAGCTCAGCTTTTCAAAGCAGCTTTAGGAATTAGGCATATCATGTGCTGGGAGGTTTTCATTGAAACACATCATGTGCTGCTGCTGCTGGCCAGCTTCTGCCTTTCTGTGATTTACGGAAACCATGGAAGGGTTTAAATAAATATTTTTGGGAAATGTGATTTAGGATGAAGGTTTTGAATTTGGGGGTCAGGGGGTTAGAAGGATAATCGAGTTTAGAACAGAGTTTGAATGACCTTTGGTATCATAATGGATTTTTGCTGACCCAGGGTCAGGGAGTCAATTATAGTGAACTTTACAATTATAGTTACCTTTACACACTTTTTTTTGTTTATTTTTCTTCTTGGCAGAGGTTCCTATAAAGAACTTTCCTTGAAGATTTCTAATGTCTCATGAACCACCAGGTTTCACTTTATTTATTTTTGGTGCCACAGTCCTACAAAGCGTTCAATGATTTATCTGTGTGAATTGATGGAAGTGATAAATCAGACCAGTCCTTTCTATCTGTCACATGTAGCTGGGACTATATATTATTATATCTATCCAGTAATTTAAGTAATGTTTGTTGAGCTATTGATGTATAAGACTCAGAATTACAGACACAGAACTTTTCCATTAAATGCTTTTTACCCTGGTGAAAAAAAATCACCTGCAGTGAATTTTCACATACTTCATTTGGGGCAAACTATTTAATTGTTCAGGTGAAATTGATTTTTTTTTTTTTAATACCATGAAACATATTTTATTTTTTTAAAACCTGCCCTGTTCCTGAAATATTCCCAGTGGTGCTGTTGCAGAAGCACTAGATGGAGAGATGCTATGAGCAATGTGGTACTTTTACACTCCAGGAATGGGTGTCTGTCCTTTGATGAATGTCAGCGTAACTGTGAGGGCAGCCCTGCAGGGACTGCACACAAAAGCCTCAGGGCTTTCACTTTCAGCAAGAATCGAGTAGAAGAATAACCCCCAACATTGTTCCTTCACTGAAATGGTATTAGGGGAGCTCTGAATGCCAAAGTGAATTGGGTTTTTCATTCAGTGACTTGGCAAGAAAAAAGGGTATTGCAGGGACATGAATGACAGGCACAGGAATAAGGATCTCATTTATTTAGAGTGTGTGACAGCTCAGGCAACTCCATCAGAGATCAAAAAATATTTTAACTAATGAAAAACCTGGCTATCTCCAGCATAGTTTAGAGGTGGTTGCCACAAAATCATTATCAATAGCAAATACCAGCAGTAAAACATTCCTGAGGGCTTCTAGACTGTGCAGCTTTTGCTCTTTGGTCCTATGATTGATGTTGCTTCCAACTAGAGCTGTACTCAAAGCACAGATTACCAAAGGAGACCTGTTTTAATGCTAGAGAAAGACAAGGAGCAGGGGGCTGCTCTCATCTGGATACACAGGCTACGTCAGGGTGCTGCTCTGAACCCCATAGCAGAGACTNCCAATCTAACCCTGCTCTCTGTCAGTGTGAAGCCATTGCCCCCTGTCCTGTCACTCCAGGCCCTTGTCAAGAGTCTCTCTCCATCTTTCCTGTGGGCTCCCTGCAGGGACAAGAAGTCAAAATGAGCTCTCTCCAAAGCCTTCCTTTGTCCAGAGAGAAGAACAAGATGATTTTAACATCCCTTCCAACTCAAACCAATCTGTGATTCCCTGATGCTTTCTGGAGCAGAACACACCTTCAAGTGATATCACAAACCTGCTCAAATGAACAAAACACCAAATAATAGCAACAGGAATTTCAAGCTGAGTCAGAGAATATCTAACCACTTAAGGCACCACAACTTTAGCTACCAGCAAACACTTAAAGATCCAATGTGGTCTGATACCTTCTCAAACCTGCACACACCTGGCCCTTGGAACTCCTGAATGGCATCAAATTCACTTCCTATGCAATTCAAGTGGCTCAAACTGCTCAAGTGTTTGATGCCTGCAGATACTCAGAGGTAGAGTTTTATAGGCAGATAATAAAAATTACCAGTAACTTACATATGGAACTGGCTTCAATGAGAGGTAAATATCACAGCTGAGGATGCCACAGAACAGGAAGGAAGGTGGTAAACCCACAAATCTGTTACTCAGCTCTTATCTACATAGGCACTCTTGCTAAACAAGCTGCTTACGGGATAATATATTTATGAATTTGAAGTTCAAGGATTGTATTGTCAACACCTCCAGCAGATGAAGCACTACCTTGCTCCTTGGCAAGAGTGAGCTCCAGAGCAAGCTCTGAACTCCTGAAATGGTAGCTTTGTGAATATATTGCCCAGGGAGGTTCATGTCATCTCCCCTAATTCACATTTTTTAACATCCACCTCAGCTCTCAATTGCTCGCAACAGAAATAAATGACAGCTGGTTTTATGAGTACACTTTCAACAATGGGGAACACAATAATGAATGTTTTTACAGCAATGGATTTTCCCACAGAATAATAATTGAATGGCTGAGTTAGTTCTGTTAATATGCAATTACTAGCTTTTATATGTTTCTGGGGAAATGCAGTGGTTTCAGGTGACAATCAGCCGCCACTAAAACACTCTGAAGACCTCACCAAACTTTCCAGTACATCGGGGTCTAGTCCACAAGACTCTTATGCATGAAAAAAATCCAAACTCACATCTATTTAGAGCAAAAAGAAGCTCTTAAGAGGCACAGTGAAGCAGTTGAAGATGCTTCTGGCACAGGGATTCTGTTTCTTGATTGCCTTGCTTATGCACCATGCAACCAATTGCACAGACCTTGAAAGGTTTAGAAGAGATTACAGGAAGGGATTTTTGGCAGAGGTACTGAGCAGCAGCCTTTCTCTGTGCATAGGACTGGGAGATTGCATCAACTCTCATATAAATTACAGTCTTAAACCCCAGTATTTTAATTTTACCAGCATAGATTTTTCAGTTTAATTAATCCATGGGGGTCTCAGAAAAGTCATTCAGCCTCTTAATGCCTCAGTTCCCAGAGCTGTAAAGGAGAAGGAAACCTTGTCTTTCCCACAGGAGTGTGGTGAAGGTGACCTGCAGTGAGTGGAGAGCCAAATCTGCCATGTTCCGCCCATCTGGGTACTTCTGGCTCTGGGGCTGCTGTCTTTGTGACCTTGGGCTGGTAATTTCAAGTGTGAATCATCTAACAAAAGCCCTAAATTTAGGGCTAAATCTAATGAACTTCTGCAAGGCTTAAGGGAGTTCTAAGGGCTGTCCACACAGAGGAATGTGCTGACATTCAGAGTGCCCCAAGGTATCTCACCGGGGTTCCCACAGTTCTGGTAGGCAAAGGATTCTGTGCCATATCTGTGAGATCCATGTGGATATCAGAGCTATCTTAGGGCATCTCCAGTGGCACTGGACACCTGCCTATGTACAGGCATCTGAACTGAGTCCTCTTTGCTTCCAGAGCCACCTTTTGTCAGCCTTACTACTTACTTGATCAGTTCCTTGAGAAAAGAAGCTTCCCTGCGATGTGCTTTTGTGACCAAGCATCAGTCTTGGTTGTGGGAGCCTGGAAACAGCCCTGTCTCCAAAAGTGCATTCCCAAGTAACTCCTAGGCCTAGAGAACTCAGAAACCTTCAACTTTCATCTCAAAATCTGCTGTCTTTTCAGCATGTTTTGAATCAGTGTTATTTCAGAGTTGTACTGTGACTGGCAAAGAGAAGGGGCTTAGTGCTGACCCCAAGCAGCATCCAAAAACCTCCCAGAAATGGTCTTAAAATTATATATTGATCAATTGGGTAATAACAACCTCTTACCAAAAACAAAACCAAAACCAAAAAACAACCAGCAAACCCAAACAAAGCAAAAACCAAACCTTAGGCATCATGGTAGCAACAAGATTTTTATGCCAAGATCTGGGCATAAAAGGAGTGAGAAACCAAAGGAAGGAGGAAGTGAAGAGCCTGCATTTAGACATCCAAGGGATGCCAGGAATATTGTTCTAGTCCTAGAGCTCTACAAAGAACATAGAGTAAACTTGATTGTCCAAGTCTCCAATAGAAGCAGCCTGTGGATCTCCAAATCCAGACCTCATGGAATTTTCAGTGTGCTGGAGCCACGGGCAGAGGACAGATTTAATTCCTACTATAATTAGTGCAGTATCCACATAATGAGAGTACAGTGCTGATGAGTGCTGTCTCATTTTCCCATCTGAAATCAAGGGAATGCAGAATCTCCATATGACACCTGTCTCTTGGTAATACTTGAACATTTCAGTGCTGCTGAGAACTTTCCTCTTCCATTTCACTCCCACACAAACCCACCAACAGCACTGAGCTGAGAAATTAATTCTGACCAGCTGTTCCTATTGAAGGGAGAGCACATAGCAGAACTTGCCACTGAACATAAACTGCCATTGGAGAAGGGATTATTTTTGCTTTTTTTTTCCCTCTTGTTTCTGCTATTCCTCCACAATGTGCACTCAGTTGATCAAACATGCCAGTAATACCAGAAGCTACTTCAGAAGCTGAAGAGAGACATTAAATGGTGCTCAAATGTTGTGCAGGCCCCCTGCAAATGTCTGGAGTTCACAGTGTAGGAAAGGGGATGCTCTTGTAATTGAAATGCTGTTGTTAAAAGACAATAATGTGTATTCTGCTTTTAAAATCAGATGCTCTGAATTACTACACCAACATCTGTCAGCCTCATGGGGATTTTGGAAGTATAGGACAACTCTTCCTTTTTTTTTTTTTTTCTTCTGGCAGATACCCATATCATCCTCCCTCTGCAAAGATGTGCCCACCAAATTCAAAGTACCTGGATCCCTCTGTGATGGTGCCATGCTTTCATCCCCTTCTGTTCCTGCCCTGCACTTGGAGAAACCTCCCCACAGAAATTAGTATGGCTCCTTTTCATCATCCAACCTTTCACCCTAATTATGCCTGCAAATCACTGACACATGGTGGTCAACCTGCCTGTGATATGTCCTCAACTCTTTATACTTCAAATTTTATTCCCATTTTGCCTGCTCCTGCCATTCTCCTGCCCTTGCTTGCAAAGCACTGGATCGTGTCTAACATGCAGATTGCAGGCTCTGCAGAGCCCGATTCCCTGTGCAGTGACTACCAAAGTATTTATGGCAGCAATAAAAATTGAGGATGCAAAATCCTCTTTCCTCCTCTAATGATCTGGTACATCTGCTCCTGGTGATCTGGAAGCCAAATAGAGCAGATATTTATAGGAGCCAGAAAATGAGCAGTTCGACTTTCCAACTTCCAATGGTGGATTTTGGAGCCAATAGGCAGCACAGAGTGTTCTGATCTCTGTCCTCTAAAGCAATTACTGTGTGGAGAACAGCAGACACCTTCCTGAAATTGCCTTGTATTTACAATAGCAAAAAAGATTCAGTTTTGTCATGGTCCATCCTGAATCTCTATCTAGGTATGAAATAGAAGATTTCACCTTTAGTTAAAGTAATTCATGACAAAAGACAGTGACATAAAATTCTTACTGAAGGAACAAACTCCTCCACTCAGAAAAAAAAAATATGGCAGCATCTCTAGTGGGCAGGATTTTGGCTGGATTTCATGCATTGCTCTCAAAGTGATGAACACTGTTCAAGTCCTCAAGGTCAAGTTTTGCTCAGGGGCTCTCAGCAACCTGGCCTAGTGGAAGGTGTCCCTGCCCAAGGCAGGGGATTGGCACTGGATGACCTTTAAGGTCCCTTCCAATCCAAACCATTTTGGGATTCTGTGAAAACAGTGTGGGTGATTCATTGGAGAGAAACTGCCATTGCTCCTCCGTTTACTGCAGAAAAAGAATGTGGTTGGGACTCCTCCAATTCAGATTCCTTGGGCCTGTGGTAAGTCAGTCAGTAATAGAAGGGCCATACACAGTCAGACAGCTGCAGAGCTGCATCATAAAAGTGATGGGACTCCTTTGTAGCCCCCCAGGGCATTATGAGGTTTAATTACTTTTTCATTCTTAGGGATCCTTGCAGAAAGGCAATCTGTTCGTACAGGAATTGTTTATATCATTGCTGCCGTTGGCAAGTACAGTCCTGGTAAAGGTGGCAATAAATGAGCCAGAGTAACATGTAGGAATTCCCTCTCCTGTTTTCCATTTCCCTGCAACTGCATTATGTACTAGGTAAAGTTAACCTGGCCTGCAGGCACAGGTCTTGCCCTAATTCCAGGCTACAGGCCAGCTCCTGAGGGATGATGTGGGCTAGCTCAATGTACTTCAATAGACTTCATCCTTTCTTCTTATCTTGACCACTGTGAGAAGTTTGGAACTGATCCATTTGGCATTGCACACATTCCTTTGCTGTGTGGATTTGTCCTTGTTGCCCTACAGTGCTTTGAGACACAATCTACACACCAGTGTGGGAAAAACACAATGATAGAGCATTCTCCTAGCTGGAAGCCAACAAACCTCCCCTCTGAGAGGAAAACACTCATCTCTGCCACGGGAGGCACGATGGAGCACAGAGCAGGCACTGACCTTGGAAAGAAAGCCTGGTTCTGAGTATGCAGGTCACATACCTCTGTCTCATCTGTCTCTTAAAAAATGGAGGGTGTACAATTTGTCTTCGTCTGTCTTATAGAGGAT
The DNA here is from genome assembly GCA_013397245.1 of Thryothorus ludovicianus. Classification (NCBI taxonomy): domain Eukaryota; kingdom Metazoa; phylum Chordata; class Aves; order Passeriformes; family Certhiidae; genus Thryothorus; species Thryothorus ludovicianus. Next base: position 92,897 of record VZTB01006899.1, on the reverse strand, counting down.
GAAGGAAGCCTTTTAGTGACTTTCTGTCAAGAGGAAATTTAGACAATTAAAATGATATAATGAATCTATAGCTAGCAAGGCCCAAACTAATGATATAAAGGAAGCAGACAGAAAAAAAAAAAAAAGGGTCTCCTTTAGCAAAAAGATGTCTACATGGCTCATGGGCTTCCTTAAGACAGCAGAGACTGTGCACTGGAATCAGGAGAATTTGCTGAGCCCCAGGCTGATAGCTCCATCTCTGTGCTATGTGGGTAAGGAAGAAGATTTTTTAAGGACAGATTTGGAGATTTCCTGCTGCCCCTTGCAGAAGCATCTCCAAAGGGATGCATTTAGGACTCTGCTGAGTGCCAGCACAGGCTGTCACCAGGCTGGTTTGTGCAGTGCCAGAATTGCCCTCCACACAATTCACCAACAGATCCCTCCCATCTTACAACCATATTCACTTCAGGATTTCACGGCCTCACCTGCTCAGTCCCTTCTCCAGAAGCAATGTCTCAGCCCAAAAACAGCTGCCACCAGTAGGAGGTGATGAGGGAAGGGCCTCGTGTCACATCTGAGAGCTCACAGTGGTGTCCTGGGGAGCTGGTGACATTCCCTCAGCATGGTGGGAGGGGTGCAGCAAAGTTTTCACCTCATGGATGGAAGCGATTTCTCAAAAAGAAGACAGATCAGCTGTGGCCCAAAATTAACAGAATAACCCCCCACCTTGGAACTATCAAGAAATCACTTTTGTTGGGGCCCTCATATCTCAGTTAAATGAATAATCACAGATATCCTGCAGATCCCAGGCAAATATTCATTCTCTCTGAGCTACTTGGAAATCAGCCACAGATGTCAGTGCTCAGCTGTAGACTAGGGACTTATGTCATTTATTTTATTACCTGATTTGGTTTTTTTTGCCTTGTAGCCATGTCTCAGGCATCACAGTATCTTCTTATATACTTGGGAACATTTAACAGCTGCAAGACATCTGTTTAAAAAGTTGATTTAGCAATAGAATCATAGACTCTCTTGGATTCTAGGATCATCCAGCCCAGCTCCTGTCCCTGCCCAGACCCCCCAACAATGTCCCCCTGTGCATCCCTGAGAGCGCTGTCCAAACGCTCCTGCAGCTCTGGCAGCCTCGGGGCCGTGACCATTCCCTGGGGAGCCTGGGCAGTGCCCCACACCCTCTGGGGGAAGAACCTTGCCCTGATACCCACCCTGACCCTCCCCAGCCATTCCCTGGTGGCTGTCCCTGCTCCCACAGAACAGAGACCTTCTCCTCCTCTTCCTCTCCTGAGGAAGCTGCAGAACTGCTGTGAGGTCTCACTCAGGATGCCCTGCAACTGGACTATTGTGCTAAAAGATTTATTTTATTTTCCACTATGGATCATGAGAGGGAATGTTTGAGAGATGTTGACACTATTTGTACCAAAATGGTCCAACTCACACACCCCCTGGACAGGACTGGCAAGTGTAAATCATAGAATGGCCTGGGTTGGAAGGGAGCTTAAAGATCACCCAGTTCCAGCACCCCTGCCATGGGCAGGGACAACTTCCACTAGTCCAGGTCCCTTCCATAGATCCAAGAGGGGGCCTAAAGACACTTGAACCCAATATGATGCATCTTAAAGGAATGCATTCACTTCCAAATGTGATATTCTGATTTGAATGCCACACTCTTGAATTTGAATTTTACCCTCTCCTGCCATCACTTCCTCCATGGTCTTTGTTCACACAGAGATTGTGACGACCTTAAGCTTTCCTCCACAGCTCTTTAGTCCCCAGATATACAGCATTTCATATGACCTCTTCTGAAGCCTTTCAAATGTGCCTGCTCCTCTACCAAAATGCAGTGACCAAACCCCATTTTCCAATAAAAAACGCTTAAGGAAGAAAAAATCTTCAATCACTTCTGATATTTCTTAAATTTTTTTTTTTTACATAAGAATATTCCTCTTTACAATGTTAACTCCCTTAAAAGCGTAGTAAAATGCTGAGTTTTTGAGAAGTATAAGTTTGCATCATATTTATCTCAGAAATTAAGAGTTTGAGAGTATAATTAGTAATCTTAGTGAAAAATTGCAATTAAAAAAACAAAACAAACAGAAAATCAAAACCAAATCACCAAACAACCCTGTGGGAATTGCTTAGTCACTGCCTTGTATTTTGTGCAAAATAAATTTGTGCTGAGTAAATCAAATGTTAGATGCTGCGAGGTCAGCCCTGGCAGAACATATTCTCCTTTTGCAAGGGCTGAAAGGAGGATGCTCCTGGACAGCTCTCACCTGAATTTGTCAGGGAGGTGACAACAACCAGGCTTTGAGAGGGACTGGCAGAGCCCTGTGTCCACACAGACCTGGCAGAAAAAGGGGTTCTACCTCTTTTGGCTACTGCAATTAATTAATTGATTGAGCAATACTAGGGCTATGCACCATGTGCTCTTTTTTTTAAACCTGGTTTACTTTCTCATTGTATTTTTTTTTTCTTTCTGGTTAACAGAGAATTGTCACTGACATCTCTGACCTCTGCTGAATTTCCATTTCCCTCAGGTGAGCAAACTACAAGGCCAAATCTATAAACAGAAAGCATTATGTAATTTATTAAGGCTGGAATTGAGTACTATCAGAAACTGTTACAGTTAGGATGGATCCTAGGCTGGATTTTTTTTTTTTTAATATTTCTACCACTAGAGGCCTGTAATGTGCTGCACATTTGGAAAAATCCACATTATGTCAGTGGCACAAGAGTACCGTGAGTACAAATCTGCACCATGATCATAAAGAAGTTTCTACGTATTTAATTTCAGCTTCTGAAGACAATTTTTCTGCCAAGAGCAGAACAAGTTCAAATAAGCAACTTTTCAGCAGTTTAATAAGAAAACACAGTTAATAAACGCATAGTTTCATATTTATGAACATGAGGAACTTTCCTCAGCTCTCTTCAAAACCTGTGGACTAATCTCTTGAGTAACATTGTTTAGATTGGGATTTACTGAACAGACACTCAGCCAGCTGGTTTCAAGTTAGGAATAAATAGAAATTTAGGAATAAATATTCATCTAGCAAGCTTGTGCATTTGTTTTGATAGCATAGCACATCTGACATCTCCACTAGTGTTGGTGGTCTGGAAAAAGCACCTCACCTATGCATGAAGGCTTGATGCTATTAGATAAGTACTTTTTTATTTCAAAGTAGTCATAAGTGATGGGTATTTCCAAAACGATGGTGTTGTTTATATCATGTTGGGGGGTTTGTTTTGGTTTAGTTATCTTCAATTCTTGATTTGGCCACCTGATCACTCTGCTTTGCTCTGATAGGCAAATCTTCTGCAGGTATACAGAAAACTTTTCTGTGGATTTTAGAGTAAGCCCTGAGATCTGTCTGTAAGTGAATTTCTGTGGGTAAAAGCAAACTGGGCACTCAGACTGGTGGTTTTTTACTCCTGACATCGCCCTAGTCCTGGTCTGATAGTTACTCTTACAAGCTGGCCATATGGGCAGAGGCACTGACATGTCACAATACTCATTTCAGAGCTGCTGCTCCATCCTGAAGAGCACATTTCTTCACCAGCCACCACACACCTCTCACTGGAGATGTTTGCAGAGGAAGGCAAGAGATGGCAGCAGAAATTGCTCCCTGGGATAAGATTCACCTAAGTTTACCCACCTGAAAGTTAGATGTCTTCAGCAAACCCACAGACCCTGGAGACAAACCAGTGTTACTGGGAGGTGAGTCACTGTGCCTGTCAGCTCTGCCATGAATCACCAGTTAGCTGTGCCTTGCTTTTGTAATGACAAAATACAGAGCCCAGACAATTAACTGAGAATTTATGCCTGAGTGTCATCGTTCAAATAAGGGGAAATATCCCTTTTGCTGCCCCCATAGCTGGGTATTGATGGCAGTACTGGAAATATGCAGCTCTGCTGAGGGCTCTGGGAAGTAATTTCTCTGTGTGGGACATCAAGCAAGCAAAGTCGAGTGTAAAGAACTGGAGATGTTTTGATTTGCTGGTGCTGCCTCCCCCAGTGCTGTGAGTGCTAAGTGACTCCATAAAACATGAGGGAGTCAGACTCACCCAGAGCCCTGTGGCCAGTCCTCTGACAGCCACAGATGGCACAGGGCTGTGACAGCCCCACAGGAGGTGCTGGGCTTTCCTGCCCTGACCTTCCCACGCTGGGACACTGCCACCGTCCCCCTCTGAGCCCAGAACCGGGGGTCACTGCCGCGCCGGAGCGCAGCAAGGCAGCGAAAAGCAAGAGGAGGAGGCGTTCTGGAGGTGGAAGCGCTTCCCTTGCCACCCAAGCCAAAGCCTGAAGGTGACTCATCCTCCTCTGCAGCCGCTCTCGCGCAGCTCCTCCATGCGCTGCTCTTCCCTTCCTTCCCCTTCCCTCCCTTCCCCGTAGAGGTGATCCAAAAAGTCCTTCTTTCCCCAGAAGCTGACCATTTTTTTGCTTGGTCACTGGTGTATCCAGCCCTGTTTCCATGCACTGCTTCAGGCACTCCTCGAGTCTTTAGGCATTTACTGCAGAACAGGGCAGCAAATCTGACACACTTGGTGGAATAAGCATTCCAAGTCAGGGGCTCAGCAGATAGAAACTGATGTGGCTCCAGAGAAAATATTACTCTCAATCCTCCCTTTGTCTCTTGGGACAGCAAAATTCCCCCGGTGAAGACTTTGAACGAAGACTGGTTTAAACTGGGCACAGCTTTGCTGATTTTTAAAACCGTGCTGCTCCTAATTCACACTAGCATGGGAATGTTCGATAACAGCCTTATTGTGTGCTTCAGCACCCAGCAAAACCCATCCTCCCCCATGCAGAAAGGAGGTGTCTGCTAAAATTAAACGTCATTCTCGCTGGCATTGTAACACGCTGAATTTTCCTGCTGAGATGTGGCATGTGGAAGGGCTGATAAACAAATCATCCAGGCTGAGGCTCCAAACAGGAGAAGGCAGTAAAGCAGAATTATGCTGCCTCTCCCCAGCTGTAGAATTTGGGCTGTAACTTTCTGGAACAGAGACCATCTGAGCCTCGGTGTCCCTGGCACAGTCACCCTAACAAAGCAGAAGGGCCAGAGGACTCGGCGACCCTGGGAAGCTGATCAGCTTCTCCCTGCAGGAAACTCTCACCATTCCTGCATTCCCTTCCTGGGGCTGTTAAAGGATACACACACCCCTGGAGTCACAAGGGAAGGCTTCCCTCCTCTCTTTCTCAAGGCTACATCAGTAAGCTGATGCAAACATTTCAAAAGACCACATGGGAAGTACAGAAGCATCCATCTCATCCTAAAAGCTGTCCTTCAGCCTGGCTGAGGCTGCCCTTCAGGCTGAGCTGTGCACACAGGAGACAGGCTGCCTCAGCTGCCCTGGGCAGGTGTGGTTGGTGACCCCAGGGGACACCAGCTGAGGCTCACCTCAGGCCTTTCTCCCAGGTCCATACGTTTCACAGGACACCGTGGCCATATTGCTGCACTTGAAGAAATCCCTCAACTCCTGTAATTAAAGAAGACCAAAAATGAGCCTTCTGGCAATGGAGGTGGAACACCTCAGTGTGACTCCATTGCAAATTGTTCTCCTCCCTCAAAAAATACGAGGAACCATCAGGAAAAAGGGAGGTGATAACAACCCAGCAGCCAGGGCCGGGGATAGGATCCACCCCACAAATTTCATTTTCAGCACCAACTCTCCAATAAGCAGCTTGCTTTAGGCCTTCTGGAAAGTCCTTACCGTCTCATGCAAGATGGATATTCACATCAATATCCTTTAAACAAGCTCAAACCATCACACAAATATATACAGTATCACCTTCTCTAATCCTGTTACACCTTCTTTGGGAGGGAACTTGTTCCTCCTGTCAGTGTCCTGCAGTCTGGAGACTGCAAGCTTAAGCTTTGTGCTCTGGAGGCTTCCCCTCTTTCCTCAGTCTCTGCACAACACACCAAGAATTTAACATTGAGTTTATGAGTGGCTTCTAAATTAGGATTTTAACATAGATTATGATAAAATACCTGCACTCACAGAATTCCAGGATGGGTCAGACTGGAAGGGACCACAGAGGGTCACTGGTCCCACCTCCCTGCTCCAGCAGGGCCAGCCCAGAGCACAGGGCACAGGATTGTGCCCAGCTGGCTCTGGAATATCCCCAGTGAGGAGACTCCACAGCCTCTCTGCACAATCTGCTCAGGGCTGGGCACTGCCCAGGACAGAAGTTGTGCCTCCTGCCCAGGTGGAAGTTGCTGGGCTCAGTCCCTGCCCTGGCTCTGGTGCCATTGCTGGGCCCTGCAGCAGAGCCTGGGCCCTGCTCGGAGCCCTCCCTGCTCACAGGGACACCCAGGCCTGAGGGCCCCTCTCAGCTGGGGCTCCTCTCCAGGCTGGACAGCCCCAGCTCCCTCAGCCTTGCCCTGCCAGAGATGCTCCAGGCCCTAAATCATCTCTGCAGCCTCTGCTGGCCCCGCTCCAGGAGCTCCCTGTCCCTGCTGTGCTGGGATCCCAGAGCTGGACACAGCTCTGCAGAGGTGCCCACAGGGCTGGGCAGAGGGGCAGGATCATCCCTGAGCTGCTGGAGTCCATGCAATAAAACACATGGACACTGGAAAAAATGTCAAACTTCATTTCAATTTCTTAGTTTACAGATTTAATGAAGGGACAATTCTACTTAAGCTAATGGAAGTTCTGTTACTATCAGGGTTCTGTTCAGCAGACACCCTCAGACAGGCTATTGAACACGTAAAACGGAGATGCTCTGCATGCAAGCACAGCTTCTGTCTTTTCTGGAAGTGGAAGCCTGCACAGGGAAACGATGGTGCTCCCACTACAGTGGCACCCTTCCTGTTCCCATCCAGGAGCAGGGTGGGAAGCAGAGATTGAGCATCCTGCTCCCAACATCCCACTCCCAGCCCACTCAGCAAAGCCANTTCAGCAGACACCCTCAGACAGGGTACAGCTACTGAACACGTAAAATAGAGATTCCCTGCATGCAAGCACAATCTCTGTCTTTTCTGGAAGTGGAAGCCTGCACAGGGAAGTGATGGTGGGTGCTCCCACTACAGTGGCACCCTTCCTGTTCCCATCCAGGAGCAGGGTGGGAAGCAGAGATTGAGCATCCTGCTCCCAACATCCCACTCCCAGCCCACTCAGCAAAGCCACTGATCAAAAGTCTTGGATGTAGGAGAAGAGAAAGGTGAGGAGAAAGGAAAGTTCCCTCTGGTTTTCAAAACTAAACACCAGATTTAGAGCTCATGAGCATTTGGTTTAAGCCAGGTTCAAGGCAGGCAGGTGCTGGGTCAGCAGCCTCTGCAGTGCTGTCAATGCCTTTCACTCCTGATCTGCAGTTCCTTAACATCTTGGCTTGTGGGGACTGCACTGGCATCTACCTCACTTGAAATCTGCTGCCCACAGCCTCAGGGAACAGCCATGTCCTTCGGGACCCTCATTCCTTCTTTTTCACCTATTCACAGAGAAGACAATGACTGCAGGAATAGAATGGAATAAAACAGAATAGAATAAAACAAAATACTTCAGTTGGAAGGGACCCATGATAATCATCCAGTCCAAATGCACTTCAGGGCTGGCCAAAGGTTAAGGACATTGCCCAAATGCCTCTCCAACAATGATGGACCTGGGGCATTGACCAACCCTTCAGGAAGCCTGGTCCTGTGTCTCACCACTCTCTTGGGAAAGAGATGCTTCCCAATGACCAGTCTAAAATTCACACAGGGCAGGGGAATATGCTGCATTTTCTGCTACTGCAGACACAGAGAATTGAGAAAAGGATAAATGTCCCCATAAATCTTTCTTTGAAAAACAGACTTGGATATTTAACCTACAGCTGCTGTTGTGCCATTGTTCATGCTGATATTTGTTGTTGTGATCAACTGTTAAATTCAGGTAAGGAAACTCTCAAGTAAAGGCTGAATAAAGACCAGTAATTTCTCATCTTTCCTTTCTTTTTTTCCTATGTGCATATTTGAAGGGAAGATAGCAAATAAATGACTGCTTTCTTTCTTTTCGACCATTTTACCAATCTGGGATTTCTGCCACTTGGCAAAGTTGACTTAGAATTTTTTTCTATAATAAATAGGATTTAGCTGAAGCTGCCCTAGTGAGCTAGGCATGAGGATCTAGAAATGAAAGACTGGTTGTTACTGTGAAAGCTGTTATTACTTCAGTATCTGACCCTGATTGTGCTGGCCCTCAATTTCTTGTGAGAAATGACAGTAAATGATATCCAATCCTCATGGATTTCTGACTATCAGTGTCTGGGCAGAGACCTGCTGCACTTACAGACTAAAATGAAGTCTGTCCCTCCCCCAAAATAATAAACTCCCCAAAATACTGGACCAAGACCTTCTGGGACTCCCATGCATTTGTAGAGGATGTGTATATGCTGAGAGGGAATTCTGTCTGTTGTTGCCATCTCAAGTGCACAGGAAACATTTCTTTTGTGGATATGAACCCTTCTGTTGCAATTCCCCACGCATGGGAGGTGGCAGGATTTCCTCTAAGAAGAGATGAAAGTCCTTGCGTGCCCCCACACTGATCTATCCTTCAGGATTCCTGTAAGAACTTGGAGCAGCTTATTTGTCATTTGTTAATCAAACTCAAGGGAATTTTTAATGTGAAAAAAGCCCTTTGAATGAGACAGTCGAGTGCATCCAGTGAGGGTTGCTCTAAGATGCAGACTGGCAGTCAGTACAGCTGATATTTGGTTCCACAACTTCGACCCAAAGACTGACAACTTCTTTTTTAGCATTTTTTGGAATTCTATGAAAAACGGGGGTCTGGGGTGGAAAACTGCTCTTTCAAAATCTTCCACATGCTGCCACAGTGCACCAATATTTATGATTCCAGGGTCAGCACTGCTAATTGAGTTAATTGAGGCTATGCTGATTTGCACCATCAGAGAACATGACCCTAAAATATTGCATTTAAATTAATTTTCCCCATGTTTCCAGAGTTCTAGTGAGAGATAAACTGCCTCCTCCTCAGGAGACATAGGGTAGGGGAGTATATAAAATAAGAGCTGTTTGACTCTCCCTGTACCATTAGGGGCAGGGAATGAGGAGAGAATATAGATGGAGTGAGTATGTTTGTCAAGGATGAGCAGGAAGGGGATGGAGATCCACTGATGGTGACAGTATTTCCATGATCTCCAGATCTCCCCTGCAGCATCCCACTAATCCCACCCCTCCCTCCAAATGGAGCACTTTGAGACCCTGCTGTGGTTTCTGTGCCAGAGCAGACTCTCACACCAGTCCTGCTGGTGCAAACAGGGATCCTCTTTGCTCTGCATCTCTCCAGGACCCAACCTAGCAACTCTGACATTTTTTCTTTAGTGACTGATCACCTCCTGCCCTGCTTCAGACACAGAACCTTCTGACCATCCCACTTCTGCAGGGGCTTGCTGTCTGCCCATCCCTCCAACCACTCTGCATCAAATCCTGTTAATGCCATGCACAGAGCCCTGTAACCCAGGTGAACTCTGGTTCACCTGCTACTGCTATCTGCTTACACCTCCAAATGATGGCTGCTAACCTGGTAATTTAAGCCTGGTCTCCCTTCACATGATTATATCATTCCTAGAAACTTCAGTTGGCTTTGTAATAGAGCAGGTCCTCTGTGCAGGTCCAAGGGCTCTTTCTAGGATGCTGTGGTGATCCTCACAAATTCCCCTGTGCTCCAGGTGTCATCATCACCAGATGTCACTTGGCCTGGATGCTGTGAACACCATGGATTTTCTGAGTTCCCACACCAATAAACCCCTCACTCATTCCTCTTGCTGGCTGTTGTTCATGAGAAGGATGGAAAATGCAAGCCACAATTATAAGCTCCTGTCCTTTTGTGCTTCCTATGGAAAGAGCATGGGAGAACTTCTAGTGGGAGATGTCCCTGCTCATGGCAGGGAGGTTGGGACAAAAGGATCTTTAGGGTCCCTTCCTGCCCAAACCATTCCATGAGCTTTGTGATCTTTGGGGCAAAACCCTATGGGCACAGGAAAGCGCTGTCTCCTCCTATGCAGAAACTGAGGTACAGGACACATTCCCTTTTTTCAAGAGGAGATGGAAGTTTGTTTGTAATAGACAAGGGATTTCCCACCCCTCAGCCCCTGGAATGAGCTCTGCTGAGAGAGGCCAACTTGAACTGAATGCTTCAGAAACAAACTGGCCAAGCTAGCAGCTGCTGAACCACCAGTAGTCACACTCCCAGAATGGCCATCAGCTGCCACTTTGACAGGAATCCAGCATTGTTTGGTGGCATTTACCTCAGGGGACAGATATTTCTCTCCATCAGGGAGATCACTATAAGCTTTCGGAACTGTGTCTGTAAGTTTATTGCTTTTTTTTGCATTGAAGAATTATTTCTGCCACAGCTCAGACTCTGACTCAACTTAATTAGTGCTGGAAAGGTCATCTCACAGAAACTTAGGTAGATGAAGGACAGGAAGTCTTAAACCATTTCCTTCCCTTTCTTGCTCCAGAAAGTTAAGTCTAAACATTTCTATGCTTGTGCCTGGCTCTGGTCCTGTGAGAGGCCAAGAGAAGGACTTGGTGATCCTTGGGGGTCGCTTCTAATTCAGGATATTCTGAGATTCTGTGAGATAGCATTATATCAGCCACAACTGTTCAATTTTTCCTTTATCTGTAGCCAGAAGAGAAACCTTCCAAAACAGTGCTTCTGCTCTTTTTCTATGGCTATGAAATATGTTTAAAAAGGAGTGAAAACCACTGAATTAGCTGGGAATGCTGGCCCTCAGGCAGTGTGCTCCTGGACATATCAAATTTAATAATGTGTATTTAATAGTATGTCATTAAGATGATGTTGAGTTGGTTTCACCCTCATAAATCACACACCTCACTTCATGACCCAACTGGATTGTTCCAATTTTGTTTCAATAATATTTCATGGACTAGAGCTAGTTAACAGGCTAATTTTCATGCAGTTCATGCCTACAAGTACAGCTTTGCCTGATATTTCTATGTCTCATCTAGCAGCTCCCAGATTCTTTTCGAGATGGCAAAAGTGAAGTAACTATAATCCATTGTTATCTGTGTTTCTGCTAACACAAAAAAATCATCATGGATTTGCTGTCTATAGAGCACCTAACCATCCTCCCTGGAACAAAGATGCTGTAGAAGTGTTCCACCTCATTATTCAAGGATTTAGTCCAGCATTAAAAACTAACCTCTAGCTGGGAAAACTCACTCTTAATACCCAATCTAACCCTGCTCTCTGTCAGTGTGAAGCCATTCCCCCTTGTCCTGTCACTCCAGGTCCTTGTCAACAGTCTCTGCATCTTTCCTGTAACCTCCCTTCAGATGTTGGAAAGCTGCAAGTTGTGTGAATGTTGAGGGCTGCAAAAAGACAGTGGGAGAGAACCAGACATGTAATTTTGCAGGCGCAGCCTCAAGCCACTGGTTTCCACACCATGACATGATTGCTAGTGAATGCAGCAGTCCTTGAGGGTCCTGGCTCTGGAAAACTGGAGCTGACCCTCACTGTTTGGTCCAGCATGCCAAGGCTCACACAGCCACATTTTTCACTCCCCCCTTCTCCTAGAAACCAAGGTTTCCTAATGGCCTGAGCAACACTTTGCAGTTTCTGCCTTTTGTTCCCTGCAGGGACTGGTGCTAATCTGGCAGCTCTCATGGTCCCTGCTAGCGCCTGTCCTCTGCCATAAGGATAAACTTAATGCATATTTCAAGAATTGATTGTGCAGTACAAGTTATTCCAGCAGATTCTAACACAAGAGAGGAACCACTGAGAGCAGCACAAAGTCAGTGGAAGGCCTTGCTAGGAGAAAGTCCAGGATCAGAGCAGCAGACCCAGGAAGAAAGAAAGCTGCAGACAGCCCAGAGAACAGAGCCAGAGGCAATCTGTGTGTGGCAGCATCCTGCACCTCCACAGGAACTGTGTGATGGGGTCAGTGACTGACCCCTGAGACACAGCAGAGCAGTGCTTGGAAGAACAGGGTCTCTCTCCTCCGTGCTGGCTTTCCTTCACTCCTCTCTCACAATCATGGTTACATCCAGAAGCTACCAGCAACATCTTTCCCCCAAAACACCTTTTTTGCACCTGTTTCCACCAGAACACCCCTGAAAACCACTGGAAGTGATTGTCCTTGGTGGTCTGAGGGTGCAGTTTATCCTGTGTGTAAGCACAACCAGCTTATATTCACAGCAATCCACAGTTCCCCTGGGGCTAAACCTCCTCTCAGTGCCTGCTGGGCTGGTGCTCATCCAGAGCTCAGGATCTGATGGAGGTGTGGGATGGTGACACACGCTTGGAAGCGCTTCCAGTCACACACATCCAAAAGAAAATTCAGAGAGGAGCCACCTGAAGCAGAGCAGTTGCTGCAAATGCCACCTCCCTGCCATCATGGAGCATGTTCACAGCATGGGGGTTTCCACAGGTCAGGAACACAGCAGCAAAAACAAGGCAAAGATAATCTGCTGAGTATTAGTGGAAGAATATGGGTAGTAAAAGGTCAGCTAGTTCAAGAGAAGCCCCTTTGATGTTTCAGATCTGCCTGACATCTGAGAAATACTCTGCCTTCCAGAGCTGGTAGCAGAAGTTACTGTTTTTTCTCAGGCGCTTTTCTCCATGCCTGTAGCAAGTAAAACAAGGGCACATTCAGCACTGCCTGGCTTGGAAATGCTGTTTTTGGGGATGAAGGAACTCCAAGTCCTTATAGGATTAGTGCTAGGGAGACCTGTTTTAAACAGAAAAGGCCCAGAGTTCATTTCCATTCCTGTTCCTACGTTGCCAAACCTCTATTTCCCCTTCCTTAGGTTTGGCCAAGGGCTGGCATCCAAGAACACATGTTCAAAACAGGCTTCTACTGCCCTGTCTCCCCAGTTCTTCTTCCACCCCAGAGCAACTAACACATCCTCAGCCTTGCTATGGGGGTGAAATGCCAGAGGGCTTTTGCTGGAGGCTGCATGTGGCTTCAAACTGGAAGAGTGTAGGTTTAGATTGGATATTGGGAAGAAATGGTTCCCTGTGAGGGTGCTGAGGCCCTGGCACAGGGTGCCCAGAGCAGCTGTGGCTGCCCCTGGATCCCTGGCAGTGTCCAAGGCCAACTTGGATGGTACTCTGAGCACCCTGGGATAGTGGAAGGTGTCTCTGCCCATGGCAGGGGCTGGTATGAGATAATCTTCAAGGTCCCTTCCAACCCAAACTATTCTAGATTCCACCCACGATGATTTTCTGTGGATCTTAACTGAGAAACAAAGGGTGCAGCCAGCTCAGGAGCTGTGTCCTTCAGATGGAAGGTCAGGAGCCAAGCCTTTCCAGTGCTGCTTTTTGGACCTGTAGCACAGCTTTACTGTTGCTAAGCAAGTCAAAACTCTAACTTCAAGAAGTCAGGGCCACAGTTAAGCCAGCAGCCTGAAACCTGACCTGGGTTTATTCCATGAGCATGTTTTCCTATGCTCAGGGTTTGACTGTGCTTGGATGTGGGGATGGCACAAGGATCTGATTGCACAGTTAATCCTTCATTACAGAGGTACTCGCTGCCTTCTCAGCTGGTGGGAGGGAGGGAGACAGACAGATGAAGCCCTGACATTTTGTCTGCACAGAACTAGAGACCTGGACTTCCCCAGAGAGGAAGTGCTGCTGGATACTGCCAAGAAAGGGCTTTGCAGTGCTCAGGTTTCCCTGACTCTAAATCTGTTTGGGGATACAGAGATGGAGCTCCTGCTACAAAATGTCTCCTACCCACCAGCTCTTGGTAACATTTTCCTCATTTCAAGAGAAGCAGGTTCCCAAGCTCCTCTTGAAGCAAGAAATTAGGAAAATTAAGAGTTAAAAGAGTAGAGCTTAACAAAAAGAATAGAAGCAATGCAGATTATTAAATACTAGCAAATTATTAGCAGATAACCTAACTAGAGCTGAGACAATATATTATTTACTTGACTTAGTCATATTGTAAAGCAAGACAAGAAAAAATAATATATTGTGGAGATGAAGAAACTGCAACTGCAGCTGGGCTCAAAACTAGCCAGAACCTGGTCAGAGGGTTTGGACTGTGCCCAAGGGACAAGCTGCCCTGTTAACAAGAGGGAAATAGGAGGTTGCCATGAGGAAGAAGACCACTGACCCATTTCAAATCCCACTAACTCATTTCAAGAAGAGAACAGGGAAAGTGTAGTCAAAATTTAAACTCATTTTAGTACAGAGTGGGGATAGGTGGGGTCAGGTAATGAATATGTACAGGCACGTTGGGTAACTTTATGAATATGTACGATTATTGGAAATAAGTGGAGAACCAAAACTTTGTAAAAGCAGCACATGTCTCTGTGACATGAGTCTCCTGTGCTCCAGCACTGTCAATAAAACATACCCTTTCTAACTTTAGAGAGTTTTTGTCCATACTGTGTGTTTGCTTCACTCTGTCTCCACAGAGAACAAAAGAACATTCCCACTGCCTTTGCAACACAAATGCATCCTCACCTCAGCCAGCTGCATCAATTCTGAGCCTTTATTAAAGCAAACCCTTTTTGAGGAGCTCCACTGCCTCGTTCCTGCAGGCAGAGCTCTCCAGGGCTGGGACTGCATCGCGGCTCGGCTCAGCTCAGGTCACTCCATGCGCAGCACCAGCATCTGCAAAGTCATCGAGCCTTGGCTGCAGTGTGCCGAGCTGGAGCACAGCTCCGCGGGCACTGCGCATTCCTGCCGGCAGGAGCGGGCACCGGGGCACGGGCAGCCCGCAGGGACCTGGCACAGTCCCCAGGAGGAGATGGAGAGAGGAGCTCAGGCTCTCTCAGGTGGGGCACAACCTGTCACAGCATCCGTTCTAAATTCCCCACTCGCTCTGCCCCCTCTTGCTCTCTGTGTCTCTGGCGGACAGGAGAGGTTACTGGATCACCTGGTCATGTCCAGCTGTCGTCATGCCCCTGACGACTGCGGTTTAATTATAGGAAGTGGACTTGGCCCGGCTCCAGAAGCCAAGGACTCAGGTCTGGTATCCAATAATTTCTTTTCCCCACAACTCAGGAACACAAAGCCTCTGCAACTCCAAACAGCTCTAGGTTGCTCAGACTACTGGACCAGTTCTTTAGAGATGACTGTTCTTGGTTTTTAAGAAACAACTTCAGCTTCTAGGATATTTCAGGTAGAAACTTCTGAGCAGAGCCACTCACTATAAAATAACAAGCACACAATCCTGAAAAATGAGCTGCAGTGATGTTTTATACAACCAAAAAGGAAGGGAGGAGAACAAAGCACTAATCACATCTGGCTACACCCACAGTGACACTATTGCACTGTTAATTACTCCAAACCTGTACATTTTTTAAAAAAGCAAAAGGAGTATAGGTTCTTTAATTCCACACCTCTTCTAATTAAAACCAGGCTGAAAGGGATGTCTATCCAGCTGTGTGAAGCCATTTCACACACCTGTAACCCACATCTCTTGTGCCTATAATGCTCTCATGCTTACATAAGAGAGGGATGAAAATCCCTGAAGTGACAGCTGCAAGAGAAGATATTACCTTTCCCCCTTTTTCCAAAAGGAATCTGTGTTGGAATCTGCTAAAGCGGGAACAGATTCCACTTGATCAGTGCTGCTCTTACAGTCAGGCCAGGGCTGATTCCTTGCTCTGAGAAGGAGATAGAAGGCTCCACATCAGCAAACTGCACACTCCTCACAGCTGGCAAAGGAACGAGGAGCTCAGGGGTCCATGACAGCGTTTGACAAAAGAGCTGGAGAAAGCCACCCCTGCTGTGAGCACAGACACCATTCCTGCTGCAGGAACTGGAACACTAGGGCAGGCTTTCTAGGGACACAAGGATTAGCCAGGACAGATAAAAATGGCAGTAGCAGAAAGTGAAATACAAGGCATTCCTTGCAAATTTTGATTCTCCTCTTAGTGATGTATGTCCTTTTCATTTGCCAGGTTGGCACTATCACTAAGGTCAATGCAAATGTGCTGTCAGCTGCAGGAAATTGGTGGGAAACAGAGCATTTCTGAATGTTCCCAGGATTTCTGATGGCCTCTGCAAAATCACACTGGGCTTCATTCTCTTGTCATAAGCCCCATTTGTACAGCTAAATCAATTTTTTTTCCATTTAGAGAAGACATCTCCATTAATCTGACCTGCCCCAGCTCCCAACCAACAGGAGCTCTCCCATACTGTGCTAAGACAGAGGATTTGCTGGAATTTTAGAAGGGATAAGAACATCACTTCACTGGTTCTCCTCTCCTAAAAGCACCACTTCAGCTGAGATTAATTCTTCCCTATAGTCCAACTCTCACCCTAAATGGCAGAGCTGGTCCAGCCATTCTCCATCAGTGCTGTGCCAAAAGCTGGGCAGGCAGCTGTGGAACAAAAAAAAAAAAAAAAAAATGGTTCCAGAAGAGAACACTGGTAAAATATCACTTCTGAGACCAGTCAGTTCTGTGAAATGTAAGAACATTGCTGTTGCATCGTCTGCCAGCACCACGGCACTGCAGAAATCCTCCTCTCTGTAGGGAATGGGTGGGCTCCACCATCTGTCTCCTGAGCACTGCAGAGAGCACAACAACTCGCTCTGCACATGCTCTGGCACGCAGCAGCAGCGAGAGATGTCCCCAGCTCTGGCTCCGAGTGGGCAGATGCGAGCAAACAGGATTTATCAATTCATCACTGTGTTGCTTTTAGCTCTGCCTTGGTACAACAGCACTGAATTCCACCCAGCTGAGCTGGAGTAATACCTCAGGCAACCTGCAGCTCCTTCCCCCACACTCACACGTGCCCCACTCCAACCACAGCTTTCACCCCATGGACAGGTGGGTTTGGGAAGTAAGCTCTTTTAAGAATGAAGCACTGGCAGAGCAGACAGCTTGAGGAAAGTTTCTTTCTTGGTGAGGCCACCTCTGCAATAGAGTGGGGAACCAGAGCATCAAAGCCCAGTGATAACACTCAGTGCCTAGAGAATGATTTTTATTCCCAGAACTCATTTCATTTCCTAGTAGAGGGCAGGAAATGTCACTTGCAGTTATTGAATAGGGCAAGGATGGCAAACAACAGGATCCATATGCCCATCTCCCAGACAGGCTGCTCCACTGCCTCATGGACACTGTAATTATTTCTGAAAACAGCATTCAGGGGGTCAAAGGCGATGAGACATGGCCAGCAGGTCGTCTTGTCTCCATCAAACCCATCCCAATGCAGTGTGAGTGGAGGATGTCAAGGATGTCACATCCACCAAAGCTGCTGACTTTTCTCTTAGCAACCCTGACAGTTGCCAGGAGACGACGCCTTGCTGTTACTGCGGTGACACAGGGGACCAAAGCCACACGCCACACGCCACCCACTGCCAGGCAAGGGGAGTAATGCCCACCCTGCCTCTCCCACCACTTCACAGGTGAGGAAAGCCTCCGCCCAAGCCACAGACATTCCAGCAGTGTATGTCAGGAGCAGGGTTCCTGCCACCTCTGGTCTAGAAAGGGTTTTGGCCACCTGTCCAGGTCACCAACAGGTTTGGTGTTGCACTGCTTCCTGCTGGGCAGTGACATGAACCCTAAGGGAAGGTCTCAAAGGTGGCAGAGATGTGTCAAACAATCCAGAAACACCATCACCACCACACAGAAAAGGGAAGAAAAGCTCCATTCTTTGTCTCACTGCATGACACCACCACCTATTCTACAAGGAGCAAGAACAGGGAGAGGACATTTTTCTTCTTTTTTTACTGTTTACCTGGCACGCTTCAGACCTCAAACAGTGCCACAGCAGGCCTGTGTAAGTACCATCAATTCTTTTGAGAGATTCTGTCAGGCTATGGAAGATAGTGAGGGCTACAGTGAAGGGCCTGGAGGTGAAGCCATGTGAGGAGTGGCTGATGTCACTTGGTCTGTTCAGCTGGAGAAGAGCAGCCTGAGGTCAGAGCAGCTCTGCAGCTTCCTCACAAGGAGGAGGGGCAGGCCCTGAGCTCCGCTCTGTGGGACCAGGGACAAGACCAGGGAACGGCTGGAGCTGTGTCAGGGCAGGGTCAGGGTGGGTATCAGGGCAAGGTTCTTCCCCCAGAGGGTGTGGGGCACTGCCCAGGCTCCCCAGGGAATGGTCACGGCCCCGAGGCTGCCAGAGCTGCAGGAGCGTTTGGACAGCGCTCTCAGGGATGCACAGGGGGACATTGTTGGGGGGTCTGTGCAGGGACAGAGCTCGGCTGGATGATCCTTGCGAGTCCCTTCAGACTCAGTGGATTCTATGATTCTATGACTCCCAGAACCAAGACCCCACAGGAGCAGAGATGGACTCACATCCCGCTGCAGGATCACACAGGGAATTGTCTGCCCAGTCCAGGAGCTGCCGTTTTCCACTGTGCCACCACCCCAGAACAGAAAACAGACAGGATTCCAGCCCCTTGCAAAGACAGCAAAGAGCTTTCCTGTACCTCCCCCACTCTTTTCCTGACCCCTGACACTGCAAACCTACGGCCTTATAGATAACAGGAACAGGATTCCAGCTCTGACTTCTCCAGTGTGTTGACTCTGCCTTTTCCTGCCTCAGAAGACACCAAGTGTCAGCCCAGATGGAGCCTTTTGGAATAACAAACTACCTGTATCAGCTAAATGGGAGCCTTGACACCAACACAGATTTCTGTCCCCTCTTAATAGAAGCTGGATTTCCTTTCCTTGCTACAGAGGAAGATAAAAGGCCTTAGATTTTTATCTCCTGGCCTAAAATTGTTAGAGTGTACCTCACACTCCAAAGACAAAGTAGGTGGAATTGAAGATGGATGGGAAGGCTGACGTATTCCCTCTCCCCCATCCCCAGCCTGTGTGGAGGCAAGCCAAGAGGAGCAGGGTGTTCCAGCTGAAGGGGTGGTGCAAAGTCCTTCCCTCCTGCAGAGGGAACAGCAGGGAATATTCTGCTCTCACTCCATGCAAAACAGCCCAGCTCCTCACCACGTCCCACCCAGTGGGTGAGGGCAGAGGATACCAAAGTCTTCCAGAGCTGCCACTTTGCCACACATCATAGCCAAGAGGATTAGTTCAGTAAGGGCAGACTAAGCTCTGATCATCTGGTTCCAAGGGTACAGATTACTGCAATACGAGCCATGGGAAAAAAAAAAATAAAGGATTGAAAACCAACTGACAACAAATCAAGCCAAAACATTTTTCTCAGAATGAGTAATGATAGAAAAAAAAATAATATTATCACTTTTCTTTTTTTCACCAGTTCAGAAACTGATTAGAAATGTTCTGCTCCAAACTCTTAACAGAAAACACAGGCAAAAGATTTTCTGAAAGATGTAAGCACAAAGGAGCCATTTGATCTCTTGGTACCATCCCCTTGTGTTCCACAGACTCCAATTTCATCCATTCGCTTCTTCATTAAACAGAATGAGAAATATTGAGCTAAAGCTTCTACTTGCTGAAAGCTGTCCAGTTTGAAAACATCAGGAGGTGGTGATGCTTCCCTTGATCATGTCCTCCAGGGAATAACCACTGGATTCACAGCAGGCTCTCATTTTCTGTTCTCTCACACACCAGTGACAAACACTAGATCACCCAGTGGGCACAGACATGCACCCATGCCATCCAGCACATTCCAGCAAAATTATTAGCACATTTCAGAGGCAACCATCACTGGAGCCATTTATTATTTATCCAGCTCTGGAAGGTTATCAGCTCCCAGCTGAGATCATCAGACATTCTTCCTCCATCCTATCTGATTCAAGAGCAATGGAAATCCTGTCTGAGCTTTTTGATTGTGGGAATTGTGCCAGTTTGACCTCCCTTGGTGTTTCCAACAACTCTGTTTATGTAACCACAGAGCCATCCCCTGACCTGGGGCAGTTGGCCAGAAGGCTTATGGGTAGTCTGGAATTACAGTAAATTTAGATAAGAGGTATGGCTTCTGTTAGGAATTGGGAGTGCCTTCTTATGGCTGACACAAGCAGGCCTGCATGTAAGGTTTACAAAGCACAATACTGCAGGAAATCAAAAGCTGGGACATTCAGGAGACACCAGGAACAAAGATCCAGCTTAAAGTCAATGAGAAAGAATTTGCTGCTTCTCCTTGGTGGGTCCCAACCCAAAGAGACAAACCTAGCTGGAAGCTTTGAATCCCAACCAGGGAGCAGTAGAACTGGCATTTAGAGATGATTTGAGCTTGCTCTGATACTTAAGGCAGGCTCAGTAAGGAAAAAGCCTCTTAGTGAGAAAAATTCTTGAACAGATTCCCCGTGATTCACTGTGTTCCTTGCTCCATCTGTTTCCCTTAATATCCAATGTAGCTACACATTAACCTCACATTTTAAGAATGAATGATGAAGGCTGTAGCCAGCATTACAATCTGCAGTGAAAAGGCTCCATAAGGCTAAGCTAAAAGAAGTTAACACTTCTAAGTGGTGTCTTTCAGTGTAAACCTGTCAAACTCTCCCAGCAGTACAACCCTGGAACACTAACCTGCTTTAATATGCAAGAAGCTGTAGCAACTGCTTCTGATAGGTTGCCCTTTTTTTCTTTATTTCCCCTGAACCTTATTTCCTATTTTTGAGCTGAATCTCTAGCCAGGATCTCTCAGCCTCTGGGAGGTTCTGTGAAAGCAGTGGTCATCCTTTTCTGGTTTGAGTTGGCCAGTGCAAGCCAGGCTTGAAACAAACTGTAGGGAAGGAGTTGCTGAGATATTTGCAGCACAGCACAGCCCTCAGGAGAGGTTTTAGCAAGGGCAGAAACTTGCAGGAGGTATTTTTTATGTCCCCCTCTGCTATGTTAGAGAGAAATGCTTCCACCAAAGCACCCTGTCTCCTTCAGCCTGCTTCTTTACCTCACACAAATCCAGAAACACCCTGAACTTCCAGCTAGGACGGGACGGAAATCTGTGACATTCAGGAATTTTGTCAAAAAAAAAAAAACAAAAAAAAAAAACAAACCACAAAATCCCACATTTTTAGGTGGTTAATCAAGAATAGGGCTCAGTCTTAATTTTCACAGGAAATATCTTGTCCACAATACTGTGTGCTTCTCATCAACCCAGGTCAATGGAGCACAGTGGAAAATCATACAGAGAAATCATATCGGGATCTTCATGGATTGGCAGTGAAAGGTAACAGATGGCCTACAAGAAGGATGGAGAGGGACTTTACATAGGCCTGGAGTGACAGGACAAGAGAGAATGGCCTCAAACTGACAGGGAGCAGGGTTAGATTGAATATGAGGAAGAAATTGTTCCCTGTGAGGGTGGTGAGGCCCTGGCACAGGGTGCCCAGAGCAGCTGTGGCTGCCCCATCCCTGGCAGTGTTCCAGGCCAGGCTGGATGTGGCTCTGAGCAGCCTGGGATAGTGGAAGGTGTCCCTGCCCCTGGCAGGGGCATGGAATGAGAGGATCTTCAAGGTCCATTCTATGGCCAAATTGTGCTCTCCATTTTCCATCTCCAAGTTATATTTGGAATAAGCTAAAACTTTACAAAGCAGCTTTGTGTTATTTAGCTAAATACCACCATGCCATTGGATCTGCCACACAAACAGACTCTGTCCAAGCATGTTCTTATTCTCATTGGTATCTATGGTGTGGTTAATCACAGTGAGGTTCATCTCTCTGAACTTCAGGCATTGATGTGTCCATCCTAGCTTCCAGAAGTAACAAACAGAACCAGAGACTTCCAAGGTGCATCACATCTCCATCAGAATATGTACAGCTCCCTACAACAGACAACTCCTGCTCATTGTTTCTGGATATCATGGGAGTTGAGATATCTTGCTCAGAATTAAGTCTTTGCTGTTGATGTCTACACATAAAAGAAGTAAATCCTGTTCCAGTTTCCTCTGAGATTGTAAAGGAGCAGTCTAATCAGCTTTGCATCCATGAAGTTATAATTAGATGGTTACTGTAACATGGGCTGATCTCTTTGGAGATTTAGGAATTTAGGGTTCTACTCAGGGCATTTCATATCCTCCCTGTCTAATGGTCATGTCAAGAAAAAACTCAAATTGCCAGGATTGACCACTTCATAACAATTAGTGTAGGAGAAAAGGTTTCTACATATTCAGTTTAAATTAATGTCACTATTAGGCTGCTACTCCTTTATCCCAACTCTTGTCACACAATGCAATTATTATTGTTTTTGGCAGCATCTTCCCTGAAACTTGAACCAACAAAGCACCCAGAGCCTTGAGCAGGGCCTGATATCTGCCTGACATCTCGTCACAGCTGCTGAATATTGATTATCAGCCAATTACCCAACTGACATCCTCCCAGTTTTATTGTCTTGTTAAGGAGTTTATCATAAGATCTGTCAGACAATCCAAAAAGACTTCATTAGCATAGCACTAATAATTGAAGACTTCAGATGAGTAATAAAATACAAGATATAAATTTCTTATCACTCCTTCTTTCTACTTCCCTCCTGGCATGACAAAGCACAGTAGATGATGAGGTTGCTTCGTAAATCTGTTTCCCTTCTCCACCCCAGAGGCTCTATCTGATTGTATCTAATTTTGATAAGGAAAAAATTGCTCAAAATAAGGGTGGAAATCAGAAGAGACAGCCTTGTTTACTGGCACTCTGGAAGTCAAGCCAAACCAGTCTTTCTGCAGTCTTGGAATGTACCAACCAGAAAGATCAACCTCCTTGCAGAACTATTGTGCAAGTACAGCTGCTTTGTCTCCTCCTTATCCCCAGGAAGGGATGGTATCACACAAATCCTATTCAAATTGAGTTTGAACCCTTCAGATTTGGGGATGAACACCTTCCAGAGCATTTCACTTGTTGGAGTCAATATTCCACTCAATATTGACTCTGTTTCAGCTTTGTGGAATAACTTCAGCCAGGTGTGATTCAGTTTAATTTATAAAAGGAAAAACTTTAATCTACCCACTCAGAGCACAACAACAACATGGCACAAACTTCTGATGAGATTCACCAAGAAATCTTTGCAAAGTTTTTCCTTTGATTTCTTTGAAAAGAACAGAATAAAATAAGCAATGCACTTGGAGCAACCTTGAGCTAGAAGGAAGGAAAAGATTTCCAGAGCTCTCCAGGTACAAATGAAGCATCAGCAAGCTCTGATTCTTTAAAGCAAGACAAAAATCACCTGACAAGCTGATCCACACAGTGAGACAAAAGCATAAAGACTTATCTCTGAAAATGTGATGCCAGATGTAGAGTACTAAGCTAATAAAAGTCAGACAATGCAGATTTAATTCTCACCCATGGAATAAAATTCTTTTTTTTTAATTAGCAATGTGCTGCAAGACACAGATATGGTCATATTAAAAAAAACCTATATATAAGCATCTAATTATTTAAGAAAGAGTTAGCATATAAATACACCCTTCACTAACAAAAAGGGAAGATTTCAAAAGCAGAGCAATTCTTTGTCCCACTCCTCCTGAAAACGACACATTTTTCCCAAGTGAACTGTTGCTTCCTCAAAAAACTTCTGACTGGACAGTAATACACCAAGAAAAAAATATAGTAGCTGAACTGGTAAAACATTAATTTTTTTTTTATCTGTTATAGGAAAATGAACAAGAAGTAAACTGCCTTTGAAGGTATCCTTACTTTTACTACGACATTTGGCACCTTGCTTTGTTATTTTCTGCTTGAATTCCATCTAGTGAAGACCAAAATGGCCCTACATGCAAGTGTCAGTTCAAAATATAGGGATTTAAATAAGGTCAAGGTGCTTTCGGATTCTCAAAGGCACCTAACTCCCAACCATTTGGCTCCAAGCAATCCTTAAGCAATCTGAGAGACTTTGGAGTCTTCAGATAGCACTTGGACAGTTTGAAATTTAAACCATTTTGTCTTGCCCTGAATTTTATACTCTTGGATGCTTGCAAGACTTTTGAAGACAATTTTTTCTGATGGAATTGATGCCTTTAGAGACTCAAAGGGCAACAGAGCCACTGGACTTTCAGAAATGCACCTTTTCTTTACTCTATACAAGGGCTGCCTACCTAGAGACTGAGGGCAGCAGCAGTAAAGTCCTATTCCCAGAGACTGAGACAAGAACAGAAAGGATTATTAGACACAGAGATTATACAGGAACAGTGGATTTGACTAAGACTGATTCTTCCTGATGCTTTTAGTCCAAGATAAAGAGCTCTCACCTAACCCTGAAAGGGAATGGGCAAGACTAAAGAACCTAATTGTGGCCTTTCAGTGCCTGAAGGGAGGCTGTAGGAAAAAAGGAGAGACTATTTACAACAAATTACACTCCCAGCCCAGCTCCTGCGAGGCAGAGAAGTTCTGGTGCAGGAGAAGTACAGGGAATCACAGCTTTCCAAACCAACAAGAGAAGCCACAGGCAGAACATTTCTTGTTTTCCTTCCCAGCGTCCAGAAGCCTTCCCTGGACAGAAAAGAAGACTGACCCTTTCTGTCCCCCTCCTGCAACATGGCTTTGAAAGCTGGATGTCAAATCCTCCCTCCTCCTGCCAAATAGAGACATTTTTAAAGTCAAATTCAGTTTCCTGACTCTTGTATGTGTTTATCCTGCTCACAGGACAATATTTAGCTGCCCATATTTCTTCCCCTCTTGCTGGCCTGTCATCCAACAGTGTGATTAGTTCATCAAAGAATGAAAGGCAGTCCAACCTGCCTGAGGAGAGGTGATGGAAAATAGAGTCCCTGCTAACAAGAGCAGCAGGACAAGGGTCACATATTGGTAGAGGTGATGAAAGCTCCTGCAGGTCTATTCAGTGTGGCTGTTGCTATGAGAGTGAAGAGATTTGCTGGCCCTGAAGCAGAGAGAGGACACAGATGCTGTTTTGTTCCGTATCAGTTACAGATTCTGGTCACTTGTGTAAGTTAATACAGTCCTAACTTCTTTTAGGCTCATTACAGCTCTTCTTCTATTACAGCTTGGCAACACAGTTCTGCCTCTCTTTGCACAGGGAGAACATGCTGCCTTCTGCCCCTAACAGGCACATGGTGGCAAAGGGCAGATCTTAATCTCTGAATCTGCTCTGGTGGTTCTAACTCAGGTTTATTATCTGTGTGGAACAGAAAGACAACAATCTCAGGAGTGCTCTCCCATTCAGAGCCAGTCTACGGCTCCGTTTGTGCTCATGAGAAAATATCTTTGCACCACTGTTCTCAACAGGGTCATGCTGGGCCATCTCCAGCCATTTTCTGCTGAAAACAATAATGTGTAAATAGGGAAGGAAATAAGGACTTGATTTTCTCTATCCAGGTGAAATAAAAAGATTTCCTGGTGCTGTTGAACTCTCTTTGAAAGTTTGTTCCTACCACAATTAGACTTTGGCCATTGTTTTTCAGAGCAACAGCACCAGAATCATTGCCCAGAGTATTGTTTCAGAAATTAATTGTATTTCAGGGATGATGACAGCTTTTGAGATAGCTAAGCAAAAGCACCCTGAAGCACTGCCCATACTGTGCAGTGCTGTGAGGGCCATATTAAGCACATTTAACCAGTTGTAATGAAGAGGGAATGGTAGAAACACACATTCTGCCTCCCTGTTCAGCTCTTGAAGCACTCAAGGGCTTCATCCAGAGCTGAGCCTCCAGTACAAAACAGAAGCCACCACTCTAAGGGCATATGGAAGGTGAGGGCCTCTGCTTCATTATCCACTCAAGAACCCTTTCACTTCCAAGGGGATATTAAATGAAGGAGGAATTTTTAAACAAGAACATGAAGAGAGAGAGAGAGAGGCACTGGGAAAGAACAAAAGTCTTTAGCCACTCCTTGGTGGGACCACCAAGGATCATCAGGCACAGCTTTGGAGAGGAATTTGTAACTGATAAGAAGGAGGAAACAGGAGGAACAGGACAACTGAGGATATTTGAGGTGGGCCTTAGGGACTAAACTTAAGGAACATTTAGTGGGTCAGGGCAAAACAAGAAGGAAGGAAAAAAATAGGACATAGAAGGGTATAAAGAAGGGTCAGTCAGATGTAACCCCTCACTGCTCAGTGTATTTGGCTAAACAAGCCTTGCACCCAGTCACTACAGACCATCCTATATTTTTATTAAAGCCTCTTAAAAAAGTATTTTTTAAGTATTTAAAAACCTTTCACTGTCTTTCTGCACAATTTCACAATCTATCTCACGTGTGGGAATGCTCTAAGGACAAGGTGCCAGCTACTGGGGACAGGAACTGACACAAACCAAACACAAAGCATTTTGGAAAAGGTTAAGTAGGGTGAAATGTCTCTGTTTTCTAACCTCAAACTGACTTTTCCACAACGTGAATTTCCCCTCAAAAATCTTATTTTTCAAATGCTCTCATGTGACAATTGCTGAAGCAACTCTCAACATTTAGGTGCTTAAATATAAAATATTTCAAGTTGTAAAGACCGTATTTAAGGAGAAAATAGATGATCTTTGGAGTCAATCCCAAGCAGTAGGTGATATTTTCTATAAGATGGTCTGTATATATTCTATAAATATAAGTACAGACACACTAATGTAGCATTTAAAAAAAAAACCAAACAAAACAGAAAATGACAATAAAGGAAATATCACATACTAAATTTTTTCAGAGTCCTTATTACAAGGCAAATTATCTCTCCTGAGCATCAGTGGGAAAAGCAACAAGTTTCTCCTATGAACACATTACAGCAGGAAAGGTTTAGCATTCTCAGTTCCTGGGTCTCTGTTGAGAGATTTCTTATTTGAACATCTTTCAGTCAAGAAAGAGAAAAACTCTCTCTCCACAGATATGGCTTTGTTGAGGCATAATCCCTAATAAAGTAAAAGCCTTGATTTCACAAAGGAAGCAGATAAGGAAGCAATGCCCAGAAAGGGTTTAAACAGAGAGGCTTTAATAGATTCCCCAATTCCCTTTTATATTGAGCATTTCTGGCCAGAGAAACAAGTGCAGAAGCTTCTGAAAACTGGACTCCATAAGGTTTTCTCATCACCATCCAACTCCACCCTAGCCTGATTTTGTACTTTTTTCATGAAGCCAGCCTTTTAGTTTCTCTAAAATTTGTTGCCATAATTTTCTCCTCTGAGATCTTGTGGAGACAGGAAACCTTCAGAGGCAATCATACACTAATGCCAGCATCAATCAGCAACCACATTAGACAACAAAACCTCTTCCAATATGTCAATACAATAAACAGTGATCAAATTCCACTCAGTGCAGGCCACGAAGCCTTGCCTGTACTTCCTCATGATTTTTACATGACAACTGCTTAAATTTACGGGAACTGTCCTGCTCTGTTTCTAAAGAAAGCAATCAAAGAACCGTGGGTATTCAACTAAAAATCAGGAAAGACTATTCTCTCTCTTCCCAGGGACAAATGCACGGCCATATCAGCTACAAAATGGATAAATGTAATTTCTGGGTTGCTTAAATTTTAACCCCAATCCAGCAGCAGGCAGACTCGCTTGTGGCAGAACAATGCCTATGCTTTGCTGTGACCAAGATCTCTCAGATTCATTTCAGACATGGCTGAAATGGACTTTTTTGGAAGGAAAAAAAATCTGCTTATAAGTGTAAAAGCATTTTCTAGGAGCTGCACACCCAGTGCTCCCTGCAAGCATGAGCCAGGCCACCACAGCTTCTGGAGCTACATTTCCCTTCAGGAGCCTCTCTTGCTCTGTCCTTCAGAAATCCAGCATTCCCTGAATCCCAGGGTGGGAAAAGGCTGAACTTCATGATGGAACAGTATGTCATTTTGGCTGCTTAAATATAAATCTCTTTTATCATGAAGGAAGGTTTTCCACAGAGATAATGGCTGTGCTGAAACTAAGATTATAATTCCTGCAATGCATTCCCTTCAGGAATCTTTACCAATGGCTCAGGTATCCTATTGGAATGTGACCTATAGAGATGTCAGTGGGCATCCCATTCCCATCTATGGGAAAAGGCTCCAACCTTTTCCCAGCCTATCCCACAACTCCAGTTTCCTCCAGTGACATGAGGAAGTTTCTCTAGGATGCCATCAGCATTCTCCAGTCTACAGTGCCCAGGAACTGCACTGGTAGCATATTTCTTGCATTAAAGAAAAATGAGAGCTCAGAAAGCTAAATTCTCTAGTTATCTCCACAGATTCAGCACTGCATTTTTTATTTCAGAAGTAAATACTCTAAAATCCAATTTCATCTCCTACCAAGATTTCTATGCAATATTAATATGCATAACAGATTTTCCAAGTATTGCTTCCAGTTCTTATCTTCCCTACCACAGAATTTTTTCTTTACAGTTATTGCTTATAGAGGAGAAACTCCTGCTACATAGGGCCTAAAAAAATAATGTTTTGATTCCCAAAGGCCTTTTGGTTATATGGTAATACAAACAATAAAGGCAAAATTTCCCTGTGGATTTTTTTAATACAGTATTACCCACCCACCCCAGGAACTTACACCATAACTCTCTTTTTCCTGATGCTGGTATTCAGGAGAAAAACATAGAAATTACAGAATTTAAAGCAAAAAGACAGATGATGCAGACATTTGTCATGCAGCCCTTCTATATGTTTGTTACACCTCTCATCCTACTTTTCTTCTTCCCAGCTTAACTCATTTGATTTGAAATTCTTCTTTCTGCTGGAATCTGTAGCACGAATCTTGATTGTTTATAGAACAAACCATGCTCAGTTCATTTTAAAAATAAGGGTTTCTGTCCCACAAGACCTTAGAAGTCATCTCCACTATCTGCAATCTGCAGGAAAACTCACTTTATTCACACTTCACTGTCTCTCCCAACATTTCCATTCTGTGTTACTGCAGCATTTTTTGTGGGATCTCTCAGAAATTCCTGCCCCACCACCACGAACGAAGCTCTGCAGTGCTTGCACATTCCTTGAGCATTCCTGTTGTACTTCACAGCATGTCCCAGTCACTCCCCAGCATTCCCTCAGCCCACCTTCTCTGGAGACAATAAAACACTCACTGCCAGGCACTGAGCTCCTTCATCTTGCCAGAGAATGTGGGAAAGGGGAGACAGGGTTGGTGTAGGAACTAAAATGGAACTGAGCACTGAAAAAGCCAAAGTCACATTCCTAGCACTGGCTGTCTCCAAACATAACTTCTGCTGTGCATGTAAATGGAATTAAATATATCAAAGAGCTTGATCTCATCCCCCATCAAGGTGCAGGAGACCCAATCTAACAAAGCTATACTGAACTCTGAGGTTTCTACACTGAGTTCCTCTCAGTTCCTTCTCCAGGAGATGATGTCAGTGCTGTTGGACAGGTGGATTACATGCAAAGGCTGCAGGCCAGGCTTTGCTCATCCTCTGATTTTGTCTCAGCATTCTGCGCTGAAACAGTGTCAGCTGGCTCGGAGCTTGCAGGTGCCACAGGGGGCAGGCAGGCAAGCCCAACTCACCTTAACTCACCTTAACTCACCCACCCTCCTCCCAAAATCCTGAGCTTTATGCTGACATTGAAATAAAACTAGCTCAGAGAATCACAGGATAGTCAGGTTAGGAGGGACCACAGTGGTTGGTTTGTTTGGTTTTTAAACAGCTAATTCAGGAGATCTCTAAAGCTTATGATAAGGATATTCTGATAGTTACTGGAAAAATTTTATTTTCAGCAATATTGGCTGAACTAGAATTGGACTCCTGTGCGTTTCCTTCTCTACTTTTAACACTTTTTGGATTTTCTTAAGGACTCCACTGTTTTAACTGGAAATGTAGGAGTCCATAGTCCTTAAGGAAGGATATGTGAATTATAACAGGACTCATAAAAGTTCAGTGTCCAAATGCTGAGGGAACTCAAAAATGAGGAAGAAGGGGGCACAGATGGAGCACTGACACACTTTGAAAGGCTCAGAGAAAACACAGGACATTTTTCCTGTTAATGGCTAGCACTTATCCATGGTATTTAGAGCATAAACAGGATCTAAAGAGCAGCCAATAGGTGTCTTCTAAGCACTGCTAGAATCAGTTGTATTCATGCTGCAAAAACAGACCAGTGGAAGGACATTCATCACTCTGTGACCAAATTTAACATTTGAGCATGCCTGTCCTAAACCCTAGGACAGTACCTGGGTGCCTGGCCTGGCAGAGATCTGAAATTTGATGCTTCCATTTAAGTTGACAGGACTCCTGGGATTTTCAGGTTCAGGGTATCAATGATGCCATCAGGTTGCTTTTAGTTCAGGATGCTGAGAATTGTATGATATCCTCCTCCCTCTTGCCATTTTCCAGTCCTTTTCACTTCAGAGGGAAGCTTTGATCCAACGAGGATCACAGGCAAAAGGCTGGTGAAATCCCAGATGGAAGAAGGCCAGCACAATTAGACACAATCCTGCTTTGTAACTCACGATGTTTTCCCTAAGTAAATTATTGCTAATTTGATATACCAGGAAACACAGCTGATGCTTCTGAAGAAAAAAAAACAAAACCACTGTGAAGACACAGCACTACAGGCCACAGAAAGACTAAGCCATGCTCAAGGACCAACAATACTAATGGATTGCTGGAGCAGCTGAATTTGCCCCAGGACTACATCTACCTTGAAAGGTGCACAAGCCAAGGAGGCATCACAAGGGATGTGAATGGACAGACAGAGAAAGTAGTAGAGAAGGAAATTTCTATTTAAGGACTAAGATAAATGAGTGATATGACTGTTAGCAGCATATTTTCATAAGGTTACCCATCAAAAAATTATGAAGAAATACAAGTCATGTCACTAGCACGGACAAATATCACAGAAGAGGTAAATTTGGAAGGGACCACAAGGGCTCACCTGGTCCCACCTCTGTGCTCAAGCAGGGTCAAAATATACAGCCTAGATGGCAAGAACAAGAGAAGCTTGAACAAAGACCACGTCTCAAACAGTGCTTCAAACCTTTTAAACGTTGCTTTTAAGACTCCGTGCTTTTGGGCGTGAACCTCACAGCTTTAAAATAAGAAAAAAAATGCACACACACACTTCCAGCCTTGAAATAACTTCACAACACCCAGCATTCCACTTAATTGGAGTTTTTGGAAGATCATTTTTGAAGAGGCAGCTTGTATCCCCTCACTACAGACCAAATGTTCCTCTCTTTCCTCATCCAAATTTGAGATAGAGATGAATTCATCTTCCTTACTCCCTGTTGTGTAGAACAGGTTGTTCACTAAGTGGGAAAGCCTTCTGGAGTCTTTATTAGGGAAAAATAAGGGACAGAAGCTGACAATTAATAACAGTAAACTCCTGGAGTGACAATGACTATGGCTTGTCCTCCAAGTTATTACTTTCCCACCCCCCCTACAGATCTAAAATTCATGCTTTTCTGTTTGTGCGCTTTCCATCTGCTGCAAAGACAGCAAGAAGGAATATTCCACATGCATTTCTCCCACCATGGAATAAACATGAGAGGAGCTGATATTCCTATATTGCTGTGCAGCAGTATCCAAAGGCTTCCCTTCAGATCAATATTTGCTGGGCTCTCTGTCTACACAGAGGACTTCAAGACCATGCTGTTTACATCTTCAGGCAAAAGCAAGTCTGTAAAAAACACACCAGGACTTAAAATATAAGCATTAAGATTCTTAAGATTTCAGAGTGATGCAGAAGTGGGGGACAACCGAACAGAAAGAGAGTCTTGGGCTCTTTCTCAGATAAAACATTCCAACAAATCATCGGTACCTCTCCTTCCACACTTGTTTCCTACCTCTGTGCCTCAGTGGGGGACAGAAGCATTCCTTATAGGTAAAAAAAGCCCCTTTTATTTATTCCATAACACAGCCTTCTCCTTTTCCCTAAGGCAGAGAGAGCAGAAGAAACCAAAATCAAACCACTCAAGCACCTTCACAGCAGTTATTAACACACCTTGAGCAGTGTGATCTTCGAGGATAAATGTTATGTTTATTTTCTCTGCTGACATAAAAAGGAAAACCCTGCACTGTTCAGTAGGGAGAACAGTGGAAACCCAGTGATACAAGTATATGGGAAGTTACATGAGCCACAGAGCCTGGGAATCTCCCTGACTCTCCCTGCAAGGCTGCCTCCAGCCCTGGGATCCTAGCACAGCAAGGACAGGGAGCTGCTGGAGCCACAGCAGGGACACCAAGGGGAGCAGAGGGATGGAGCAGCTCTGCTGGGAGGAAAGGCTGAGGGAATTGGGATTGTTCAGCTGGAGAAGGGAAGGCGTTAGGGTGAGCTCATTGTGGCCTTGCAGAGCCAGAGGAAAGAAGAAAAACAATCTACAGGGGCCTGGAGTGACAGGACAAGGGGCAATGGCTTCACACTGACAGAGAGCAGGGTTAGATTGGATATTGGGAAGAAATTCTTCTGTGTGAGGGTGGTGAGACCCTGGCACAGGGTGCCCAGAGAAGCTGTGGCTGCCTCATCCCATGGCAGGGGGCTGGAATGACATGGTCTTTAAGGTTCCTTCCAACCCAGGCCATTTTGTGATTCTGTGAATGTCAAATACTGATTTTCTAAACATATTGGGGAAGTGGGTGCCTGCATCCATGTGTTGTGCATGCTTTAGAAGATAGGGATGGCCTGCACATAAATCCACTTGCTGTGAACTCATTTTAGACCACCAGAAAACCCAGCAGGTTTTGTTTGTCACATACAAGGGTGCCTTTCTGATTGTTTAATCACATCCAGCTCTTACACAAGAAGAACTTTAGATTAACCTTCATGGCTGTAATGGTACATATGGACTACACTTCCTCAAACACATTTTTTTAATGCCCTCCCAGTCCTTTGTTATTAGATTAATAATTATTAGTAATTAGCAATGATTCTAAAGCCTTCATTTGTGTGAGGCCACCTCACACACAGAAGCCACCAGCAGAACTTGGTGATTACCAGGCTCGGTGCTTCAAAGGGCAAGAGAAAAGAATAACCCTACAGAGGGTTAGAAATCCAAATTGTTCATTCATAGGCAGCAGAACAGCCCCTTACATCCAGCTGCTCAGAGATACAACCCCTCCAATCCATACACAATGTGTGACATCTACAGTCACACATTCATTCCTCCTCAGGCACAGTGGCACACAGATATATTTTGCTCCTGTGGGTGCTCGTTACTACTAAGTTGCAAAGCATTAGTGGACTTTCCCTCCCACCTCCCTATCTTTGACAAAAATACTCTTCTTTTTTTTTAAAGAAGTGCTCTCTTCCACCTCAATCTGTTGTATTTTTGATAAAGCACGTAGCTCAGCCTTCTTATTTTTTAACTTGGTAGACTCATTTCCATGGAGATATCTGGAAGGCCAAAGAACAGAACCATCACACTCCCCCTTTCTGCCATCCCCACTTGAGTCTACGCTGTTTTTTCCACATTTTCTTTTCATCCTCTCTCTTGTTGCACTTGTGCTTGACTAGAAACTCATGTTTACCACTACAGCACTCCTGACTCATGCAAAATGTGAGATCCAACATTAACACAATTCATGAGAAGGGAATTAGAGAACAGAGAAAACGATGTAACCCTCTCCATCTCACCACCCACTCCATCCCAGGTCCTTCTGTGGCCCCAGCTGAAGCAGTAACTGAGCACTTCAGTGCCCATCATTTGGTGGATCTATCCCTAAAAAACTCCATACAGCAATGAATTCATTTATCTATTTAAGTTAGCAATGAGCCATCA
This sequence comes from Thryothorus ludovicianus, assembly GCA_013397245.1. Taxonomy (NCBI): domain Eukaryota; kingdom Metazoa; phylum Chordata; class Aves; order Passeriformes; family Certhiidae; genus Thryothorus; species Thryothorus ludovicianus. Next base: position 59,476 of record VZTB01006899.1, on the reverse strand, counting down.
AGCACAAGCCAAACAGAACTCTGATATTTATATAGAGACTAAAAAAATTAAAAATATTCTTAAAACTTCAAAGATGATTCTGAAATACCACTGCATCAATTGAATCACAGGCTCTTCTGCAGATGTTTCAAATATTGTGCTCTAGAGCTTCCCAGGTACTTCACGGGTCATATGGGCCTGCTCAAAGGCACTGGCATTCCTCACAAGGCTGAAAATCTGCATCAGACGTGTACCTAATCTCTCACAGATTTTAGAAACTAGGGGTTGGATTTACTCTGGTTATCTCCAGTGATTTATGGACTCACTGAAAAACTCAGCCATTACAGTCACTGGGGTCAAACTGGTATTTCTGCAGCACTATCCACTGGCTGGCTGGTCAACATCTGAGGCTGCCCATGAATCACACCCAGCAATTCCTTTTTCTCTCAACTGTCTGTAAAAAAGCAGAGTGAGCCAATTGCACTGCCCACAGTCTAGGAAGGAGATCATCCCTTGCTCTGAGCAATCTGGTCCAGGGGAATGTGTCCCAGCCCATGGCAGGGGCACTGGAATGAGGTGACCTTTCAGGTCCCTTCCAAACCAGGCACTCCATGAGTCTATTATTAAATAATGTTAATTGCTGCAATAGTTGAGTGCTAGTTCATAGCCTGGCCCCCCTTTACCATTCACAGTAATGCACAGATGGCATCCACAGGGCACACAAAAGTGGAATCCCCAAACCTAAGCAGTGCAATGAAGGGATACAAAAATTTCTTCAGAGACTCTGGAGAGAAATATAAACAAGATTAATTCTTTTCTCTGACATTTATTCTCCCAGCAACAGAATCAACATGACTCTGCTGCCCTGGCCAGCTCAGATACTCAGGTATTGTATATTAGCCAAATAAATACAAATATATAGGCAAATAACTTCCCTACCCACATTGCAGCTCTGACTGCTTCTTCTCTGCTTCTGTGACTATGAATTTTCTTTTTTTTTTTTTTTTTTGGCAGACTTCAAGAAGCCAGTGAATGTCACCAAATGCTTTCACAAATTGTTTTAACAAGCTGGATTATGATCTGTTAAAGGCTTAAAAAGGTAGATAAGCAGGAGGAAGGAGAAATGGATTGTGGTTCCCCTGAAGAACAGTACTAAAAGCCAAAAAAGGGAAATACACAGAGCAACCAGTTTGATGATGCAGCCACCAAAGTCTTCAGCCAGGTTGTGTAGGAGGGTATAACAATCTTATCAGCTCTGAAAATGTGAAACACCAGAAAGATACTAAACCATACCAACCAGTACATCATGCAGCGTTGCACAAGCAGACTCTCAAGTGAGGAAGGATAATGATCATCTCCAGACATTTGGGATTCTCACAGGACAGACACGAGATGGAGAGTTAAAATGGGAATCTACAACTAAGACTGACAAATTAAAGTGCAAAAACTGGCACAAGTGTCAACAAAAATTCCCCAATAGTAAGATGTTAAAAACAGCCTCTTGAAAGATATGAAATAATGTAAAAAGCATTCCACAAAGCAGTCTTTTCTTAAAAGGAAGAAAAGAGGTTTAAAAAGATGTCTAATGCAGGGATATAGGTCATGTTGTTATTTATAAAGTGGTGATTCCTGTAATTTTTCCAATATATTCCTGAACTTTCATCAGTGACAATAGCAGAGTGAGTGGTATAAGAGTCCCTTCAGGCTTCTTTTTTGCAGAACTATGCAGAGAAATTAGGAAGAAATTCAAGAGTTAAATGCAGTCACCGTCAGCAGAAGCTTTTCCCAAATCAGACCTTGAGTCAATACACTGAGAAGAAACTCAAGGGGTCATTTTCAGAAAGGTTGAAGTTATCAAGGACCTTTGGATGTCACCTGGTCCAACCCCTGCTCAGGTAGGGTCAGGCACAGCTGCCTGCTCAGAATCATGACCAGTCAGCTTTGGAATATCTCCAAGGATGAAAACTCCAAAACATCCCTGGGCAACCTGTGCCAGTGTTCAGTCACTTGAAAAAAAAAAACCCAAACAAACAAAAACCCAACCAAACAACAACAAAAGAACCAGTTTGTGTTCTAGTTTGTGCCCATTGCCTTTGGTCCTGTGGCTGAGCACCATGGAAAAAAGCCTGGCCTCATCTTTATTTACCTATTCCCAGCAGATAATTCTACAACTTGGTAAGATCCCCTTGAGATCTCTCAAGATCAGTGCCCTCAGCTTTTCCTCACAACAGAAATGCTCCAGTCCCTTCATCAGTCTCCAGCATATCCATGTCTTTCTTTTACTGGGCTCCCAGAACTTAGGCCAACACTCCAGGTGTGCTAAACAGAGGGGCAGGATCACCTCCTTGACTCCCTGACAGTGATCCCCTAACACAGCTCAGGATACTCTGAACTTCCTTTGCTGCTGGAGTGTGCTTGGCTCACATCCCTCCTGGTGCCTGCCAGCCCCTTTCCTGCCAAGCTGCTCCCCAGTCACTCAGTCCCCAGCAAATACTGGTGCCTCTTCCTCCACAGGGCTTGGCACTCCTCCTTCCTGAGCTCCAGGAGATTCCTACCACCCGTTTCTCCAGGCTTCCCTGGATGGCAGCACAGCCCCCAAGGACACCAGCCATGACTCCCAGCTCTCTGTCTGCTTAGGATCACTCTGCCCATCATCCACACCATTAATGAGGATGCTGGACAGGACTGGACTCCACTCAGACTTTGTGCCACCGACCATCCCCTTCAGCCTGTTCTCTGTCTTCTTGTTTACCCCACCCTCCATCTGCTCTGCTGTGAAGGACACAGTATCAAAAACCTTACTGAAGTCCAGGTGGACAGTGTCCACTGCTGTCCCCTCATCCACCAACCCAGTAATTTCATCTCAGAAGGCTGTCTGGGTTGGTCAAGCGTGACATTCCTTTGGTAAACCCATGCAGCCTCCTCTTGGTCACCTTCCTGTGCCTGGAAATACCTCCCAGGGTGAGTTGTCTCTCACTTCCTCCACAGATCAAGGTGAGCTTGACCAGCCTGTAGATCCCCGGGCTCCTCCTTCTTACCTGCTCGTGGGAGTGGGAAGATATGAGGATATCCTTTTCAAGAAAAGAAAGCTGACAAGTGTGTGACATCTACCCCGTGTTCCAAAGGAGTGATTGTTAGATCCAGCCCTATCCTCAGCAACATTCCACTGGTAATTTGAGGACTTCAGGGCCATCTAAATAATCTACTTCAGTTTTAACTCACCTAAAAGTGACTATCTTTCCCTCCACAAGAATAAAATCGTCTCACATGGGCATCCAAAAGCCCTCAGGATAATAAGGAACTTTACATGCTGATAAGAACACATTATGGTAGGGCAACATACAAACAAAAAACATACCTAGAACGTTAATGAAGAAAAGGTATCTTTCATCTAAGAGCAATGCCTTTTTTCAAAGCAGATGGTCTGGAGTCTGAAATAAAATCAGACTTCCCCCTGACTGCCTCCATCCCCCATTACTTGATTAATTTTCCTCAAAGCATTTGGATGTAACTGAACTCCAACCTTTGAATCAGCTACAAAATAAACATGGTTTGTTGTCCTTAGGCTGAGCTGCTGCATCTTGAAATAGTATTCCTGTTGAAGTTAAAGTCTATTCGGTGCAAGAATTATTAATAACTCCTTTTATTAACATTCCTTTGGCTGAACTGTTTGGGGTCAGCTAAAAATGTTTTCTTCAGTAAGAAGATATTCTGGAAGAAGCAGTGTTTTATCAGTTGAGAAGGGGAACCCAGAGAAAACAAAGAAAAATAAATTATCATCAGTTGATGTTTCAATTGCTGATATGAACAAACCAGAATTATAGGATGTGACAGGTCTAGGGTTTAGTTGTTTTTTTTGGGGAGGTTTTATGAGGGGAGTTCTTTTTACTTATAAGTCCACACCAAAAATATGCTTTAAATACTTTTCTTAGGTACCTGAATTAGCAGATGGTCTCAGCTTAAATGATGAATTTCTTCAAATCTACCTGGAAATGTGTAAACAATCAGTTGCTGCTGGGCAAATATTCATTATCTGCAAGGTGCAGCTATAACCAATGGCAAAGCTATTTCTGCAGGATTATTGATCACCAGGAGAAATGGCAGCTTCATGCACCAGGTTGTGGAGAGTGAAGTGCTGCCCTATTTTCTGTCTGCACCAGAACAATGCCACTCAGCATTATCTAACTGGAATTATCACCTGGCTGGCAGCAAGAAGGGCTGATGAATCATTTTTATTCCAAAGCACATTAAAATGGGAAAGGACACTGCATTAAGTCCCTCCAGTGGAAAATCTTATTTCTTTGTGGAAGAACCTTCATCTATATCAAGTTCCACATTTTATATAACCCACTGCAAACCTATCTTGTGCACCAGAACAACTTTTGCCTTTACTGGTAAGCACCCATAGCTTATCCACCTCTTCAGGAGAGAATTACTCCCAAAATCAGTAGCTGGGACTTGAGAGCTCAATTACCTTTGAGGGGCTAATACTACTCCTGGGATTCAGCAGGTTCCCATTAACTTATGAGTGGAAAAGTTATGTGCCATCAACAGAACAGAGTGCAGCATCCTACTCACTTAAACACATCCCTGCAGCTGCACAGAAAGCAAGCAGCAAACCAAAAATTGCCTCTGAAATGCATTCACACTGACTGCAAACCCAACATTTCCAAGAAACCCTTGATTAATTCCTGGAGACAAGCCAGATAGAAAATGAAGCACTTCTATGAAAATTATAGTCACTGATTCGTTTCTATTGGCTGCAAAGTTGTTTGTTTAAAAACGTTTCATTGCCACCACACATTTCAAGTAAATAGGTACACAGAAAGCTTTAGGACTTCATCTTTTCCCCTCTCTCTCTATTTCCTTCCCACCTCCCCCAGTCCTTAACCTTCTCTCAGCAGCTTGCCAGTGGTACCTCCCTCTACCACTGAGCTCACCCCAAAGCCTTCCCCTTCTCCAGGCTGAACAATCCCAATTCCCTCAGCCCTTCATCCCAGCAGAGCTGCTCCATCCCTGTGATCCTCTTGGTGTCCCTGCTGTGGTTCAGCACTGAAACCAGAGGGAAGCATTTCAGAGAGGGCTGGTTTTCCTATCTGGTGACTACATGCCATATATGCTACATCAGTTAGTTTATCATGGGGATTTTGTTTGCCTGCCTTTTGAGCAAAAGAAGGAAAGCATTTTCTTGAGGAAGAAAAACCACTCAGTGCAGTCTGCAAAAATGAGTAGTTTTAAGCCAATTCAACTCAATTCATAATTCATCCTAATTGATGATACAAGGAATCTCTCTAAGCAAGTGCATGTTAGTGAAAAAGTCAAATGACCAAAATGAATCACTTAACACATCTTCAAGTGAGGTGGGAAAAGCATTCCTAGGACAGTTATTCCTCTTTTGTTAAAGCAAAGTGAGCCCAAGCCCCATCCTCACACATACACAGCCTGCCAAGATCTCAGTGACCTTCAGAATCAAGGAATAGAACCACAGGAAGAAAGCTGTTGGAAAAGCTGCCCAAAAAATCACAGGGTACAACCTTTGAACAATCCTCACCTCATCAACTAAAGCATTAAATGCCACATCCAGTTGTTTCTTGGACAGCTCCAGGGATGGAGACTCCATAACTTTCTTGAGCAGCCCCTTCCAATGCCTGAGCACCCTTTCTGTGAAGAAATTCCTCCTGCTGTCCAACCTGACCCTCCCCTGGCACAGCTTGAGGCCGTTCCCTCCTGTCCTGTCCCTGTTCCCTGTTCCCAGAGCCCGACCCCCCCGGCTGTCCCCTCCTGGCAGGAGCTGTGCAGAGCCAGAAGGGCCCCCCTGAGCCTCCTTTGCTCCAGGCTGAGCCCCCACAGCTCCCTCAGCCCCTCCTGCTGCTCCAGCTCCTTGCCCAGCTCCATTCCCTTCCCTGGACACGCTCCAGCCCCTCCATGTCCTTCTTGTCCTGATGTTGCCAGAGCTGGCCCAGGATCTGAGGGGTGGCCCCAGCAGTGCCCAGCACAGGGGACAGTCACTGCCCTGGCCCTGCTGCCACACCATGGCTGCCACAGTCCAGGCCCAGTGGCCTCTTGTCCCCCTGGGCTCATGTCCAGCCACTGTCACAGGAGAATGCTGCAGGAGACCCCTGTGAGACCCTGTTACTCCTTAAAGGACAGGGTCTCACTTTCTGCCCAGTCCATAATTTTGGATACCCTGCTCTTCTCCCACCCCCTCATTTTCCACCAGCACCACTGATCTTCCAGTTCCATGGTGACTGCATCCCCAGGCTGACAGAGCTGAATGCTGAGTTTTGAGCCAAGCTGGGGGAGCTGATGTGAGTCACAGCACAGCTTCCAGAACACCCAGGCAGATCTGGGCCTGCTGCGAGCTGAGCACGGGCAGAGGAGCTGCTCCTTTTGGCAGCACATCACCCAGAGCTCGGCCAGGGTGAGCTGGCTGTGAAGCCACAGTCCCAGTCAAACCCTTCTTTTACCTCAGCTCCAACAGCTGCAGCCACAGAGCAAAATCCACAGAGCCAACAGGTTACAAAGCTCCCTAGCCTCAGGATGGAGATTTCATTTATCTTTGTACAGCAAAAGGCACCCCAGCTCAAGTGACATCCTTGAGCTAGCTCAGCTTTCAAACTTTAACCTATTGCAATCACTTCTAGATTCACACTGATCATGCCATTTTGGAGTCCAGCTCTTGCTTCCCCACAGAAAACACACATATGTTTTATGAGCTTTTTTCACTCCTAAGCATACCCTGTCCCCAATAACCAAGATCTTGGTTCTTTTCCCTCTGAACTCTATCAGGGCTTTCTGCCATCTGCTGTGTCTGTGACAGATGCTTGACAGATCAAGCTAAATATAAGATACCAACACCCCCGTATGCTCCAAACATTCCAAGTTTAGTACTCCTATTGTAAGTGAGGCCTAAATATAGCAAGGTAAACCAAAAACATCTTTTATGTTGAAGTATTCCTAAGATTGATGACACCTCAGGGCAAGTCCTCCAAAGCTTAGCAGGGAAGGGAGGGGACAACATCTCCTGAGGATGTTATTTGGAGATTTAAAGCATCCTTGCCAAGGCTGTAGCAAACCCTTCCCCCACATGAGGATACTCTGCTCTGAGCAGCACAGCTCAGCTGTGTTTGCCACCATGGCTACAAACCCAGAGTGCCATGGAAGCTCCCTGCTGGAGAGCAGCACCAACCCATCCCAGGAGGGGACTGACACATTTTCTGCTCCTCATCTTGCTCAGCAAGGGAAAACTGCCCACTTTTCCAGGGCTCCAGGGACCAGTAGGGGTAGAAAAGCTTTCCTCTTCCCCCCACCAAAGCCACAAGGCTCCCATGTCTTAAGGGATGGTGAAATCAAGGAAGAGGGGCCCTTTGCAGGCTGAAGAACACCCAGCAGCACAGAACTGCTGTCTCTGGAGAGCTTTGCACCTCAAAGTAACTCACAGCACCTCATATACGCTAAGTAGTCACCATTTCACCCACCCCAGAAACCCAGGTGCCCACAGGGTAAGCTCACAGCTGCTGAGGCAGGCTATTGGGGGAAAAAACTCTTTAAATGTGGTAGTAGAATACACCACTGAGCAAACAGCATCAGAAAGGAGAGAGAGGCACTTTTAAATAAGGAAATACAGGTGCCCACACTGAGCTTCAGCCAGCTACTCTGTCTTGAGAGGTCTGTTGACAACAAGAAGCCAAAACTTTCTGGTTTTTTATCTCAAAAACACATTGATAACACAAATATTGCACTGTTGCACCACGGCAGTGCCCAGATGCAGTCACAGTGCATCTGATGGGCCAGAGCTACAATAACACAACTTCTTTCCAAGTTTGCTCAGGAGTCTCCTGTTCAGGAACTGTTTATGTCCCAGTACAAATTGTTTTGTGATTTAAACTAATTAAATTAAAAAAAAAATAAAAAAAATCACACTGTTCGTGAAGTCCTGATTACTGCAAGCAAACTTATCTCTTCTGACTTTGTACTTTATTTTCACTGATGACAGTGACTGAGCTTTGGGTGACTTCAGTGAGCTTTAGAGCAGAGCCCACAGGGTTGAACACCTCTCTCCAGCAACAGAGAGCTGGATAAAAACCTAAATGCTGTGCACCCTCAACCAGAATATCCTCCCTCATCTACCAGTTCCTTAAACACAAAGAACAGCTTGGTTGAATGAAGCAGGGAGGACATTGTGTCCCTGAACAAAATTAGAGTTCTAACTCCTATTTCATGATGAGTCCTTCTTCTGCACTTTGATGTAAGTTAACAAACACAAAGTTATCCATACCACAAAATTATCCATACCACAATTCTAGGAGTACTCCTGTGCTCAAAACAGCCAAAACTACTGACTACACACATCCAAAATCCACCCAGGAGACAAGACTAGGCACAAACATACCTGCAACACAAGCCAGACTGAGCCTGGTGCCTGCAGCCAGAGCTGATAGGGAGCTCTCAGTCTGTATTAGGTATGTTGTGGTAATCAGGTGATCAGGTTAATTAAGTCCTATTAGTGCCCTCAGGATCATGACACCAAGAGCAAGAGGGCAGCTGCAAATTGTAAATGAAGACAGAGAAAATTGCCAACAGGTGGGCAAAATTCCTGCACACGAGGAGGAGGAAAATGGGATGTTGGGAGTGATGGTGTTTGTTTTCCCCAGTCAGAGTTGCACTCGATGGAGCCCTGCTTTCCTGCAGAGAGCTGACCCCTGGGCAGTGGTGAACGAATTCCATGTTTTGCTTTGCTTACAGCCCATGAGTTTTCTCACTTCCACCTTCCAATTCTCTCCCCTATCGCACTGCAGGGCAGGGAGTGGCTGTGTGGGGCTCAGCTGCCAGCTGAGGCTAAACATAACAAAAGTCATCTAGACCAACCTCCTCCTCAGAGCAGCACCACCCTCAATGCTAGACCAGGTCACCTGCAGCTTCATCCAGCAAAATCCTGGGCATCTCAAAGGCCAGAGCTGCCCAACAGCTCTCCAGATGACTCATTCCACTGCTAAACCACCCACATGGTTTTATTCTTTTCCTCATGTCCATTCTGAACCTCAGTAATCTCACTGGAGACCTCACATGGGGATTTCTCTCTGATTTAAATCTTTCCCCTTTCAGATAACTCCCAGCCTCACCCACTGAGCTCCCACACTAACACACACTGCCTTGCCCTTACATTTTCAAAGGTTTATATAGGACATACAACTGTAAAGCTCCTGTTAAATATGACCTAATTTAGTTCCAAGTTTAGCATTACCAGGACATTTTCAGGAATGGAAATTTCACGGGCTTATGGCTGTGCAGCCATGTGATTTTATGAAATAACATTCAAGTGCAACATTTTCAGTAAGGCACTCCAGAAGAGGATATTTACAGGGGATCACTGTTTTCCAGAGTTTCTAGGGTCCCGAAAGTTACTGAGTACCTTTTCAGATGTCTCACACCAACTACAAATTTCTGATTCTATTTCAGGCCTGCATCACAGAATGCCCATGGAGCTGTCAGACACCTCAAGTGTTATTTCAAAAGCATCACAGAGAGACCATGCAGAAGGTCAAGAGATCTGAGTCCCAGGAGCACCAAGTGCAGTGCCAGCCCTTCCAAATATGAAAGAAGCAAGCTGGGCAAATCCTGCCTCTACATTCTCAATGGAAGATGAAAAATCAAAGGCAGCCTGCAAACTGTGAGGCTCTAGCTGCCCTTGGTCACACTGTGCAGCTCCCTTTGAAGCCAGCAGGACCACAAGAGAAAACACTTCAGTGGTTCTTGAAGCATTGTTTTGCTTTAGAGGGGTGGGAAAAACCCCAAACCATCAAATCCATGTTGGATTGTGCATTCTGACAAAAGAACAAAATGAATGGGCATAAGGAAGCAGGAGATGCAGTGTAGGCAATGCTCAGCACAGCACTTAACGGAGCTTCAAAAAGTATGTTTGCAATAAAATTTGGACATCCTAAACAGAATTGTATCAGAGAGCACCAACACCTTGGAGGTGATAAGAGCTCCTAAATTACATCCGTGTAAACACCTGGATTTCAAAGGAGGGAAGAAAGAGAAAACAGAGTGGAAAGGAGCAGCCTGGAAAACCCAGAGAGTAATGTCAAAATTGGATTCTTCACTGACCAGGACATCAATGCTAAAGGAGAGCCATGCCCTTCAGAACAATCTGGCATAATCAGACTGGGTGAACCCTGTTACCTGACATGGCCAAGCTGCCTGTATCCTCTGCAGGGTTTCTCTAGGTGGGGAAATGAGAGAGTGGGCAGAGAGCTTAGCCAGGGAGCTACAGAAACAGCCACGTCACAAATGAAGTGCCCAGAAGTCAATGAACTAATTTAAGCTACAGCTCCTCTGCAGACATAAGGTCCATGTCTACACAGTGCCTTAAATAGCACACAGTATGGATTCTCCAGCTGGCCCCATGTAGAGAAACTGCACAGAGAGAGACCATGCCTCAAATTATTGCACTCATTTCTGGGATCATCTCCATGGCAAGCATAGAAGGAACCTGGAACAATTCCATTCAAGTGTGACAAAAAGACTTCAAGGCTCTGTTTATGAAGAAATTATTTCTGCCCTAATTTTACTCCTCCTTTTGCTTCCAGAGATCTGCCCAGTCTCTCCCAGACAAAATATTGCATCAAGTCAAGGTAAAGAAGCCAAGGGGAGTGACAGGCATCTGCCATGCACTTGGGAAGAACCAAGGAGAGGAGTGGGAATTAACTGTCACTACAGGGAAAAGTCACAGGAAAAAGAAAACATAGGGTGTCCCATTTTACAGTGATTAAATCCTTTCTGAAGATGTTTGAATGGCAACAAGAATTGCTGAGGATTTTTGCCTCTCATATAAAACTTGGAACTCAGAGGTTTCATGCTCAAAGGACTGGATTTGTATCTTTCAGATGTATTAATCAAGAGTTACTCTGAGATAAGATTAAAATGCTCTCTAGAATGGGCAAGCAGGAGTTCATTGAGCAAGGAATTTCTTTAGGCCTAATCACTATGCTGATGGGATTCCCATTACTAGAAACTTATGGTTACAATCCATGTAAGCCCTGAAAAGGATCAAAATATTAATCATTTTGTCTGACTGAAAATTATCCATCAAAGTCTTGTTCAGCCAAAAAATGGGATAAAAATTCTGTTATCTTGTCTATAAAACACTGATGTTCAGAGAGTTTCTAAAGACTCTGGGATTTCTGTTGACCTCCCAGTGAGTTCTGTTCTCTCTGCATGACAAGTTCTGCTCTCTCCCCCTCAGAAAGCAGAGAAAGATGGAGCTGAACTGGAGCTGTGGGAGGTGGTACCCTCTGGAAAAACAGAGCCTGTGCTGCAGAAGCTCCACACAACCCCCTTTTTGGCAAGAAAACAGTCAGTTTCACAGGTAATGATTTAATAAATCAGGGAGCTCATTAGAATGAAGCCTGCTAAATATGTGAACAGTTTTTTCAGTTTGCTTTTGCCCTCCAAAACCAGAAAAAGTATTTGTCATAGGCTAGAATCTAGACAAAACAGTTTTTTTATTTGGGAATTTTTTTTCATTTTTTTGGACAGGCAAATATTTTCTTCTGCCAGAGAACTCTTGGATGTGTTGCTGAAAAATTATGGAGAAAAAAGAAAGTCTCTACTTCAAATCATGTTTCTGTATGTTTGAAAAAATCTTTTCAGCTAGTTTTTTCTACCTGAGAGATTTTTATATTGTTGGAAGAAATTAAACTGAGGAAAATGAAAGTTTCTCTCTCTTCTACTTCAGCTGGTGGCTCGTGAAAACATCACTATTTCCAGAATATTGATGGAATATCCTTTGGGCTGAAGTTTCATGTCTCCTCCATCTGACAAGCAGGGTGGTGAGCTCTGTTCTGTGACACACCTGCTTTGAGTGGCTCCAGACCTCTTTATTATCCCTGACTCTTACTCATCCCAAAACTCCTGCAACTGGACATAACCCAAAACCCCTCCTTCCACTCCTCAGGAAATCAGACTTCAGGCCAGAAGGTTCCCTAAACCAGAAGAATCTAAGCATCCTTTTTTTTCCCATAATTCTGCAGAAAGTGCTAGTGCCAGATGAGCAGCCCCAGCCTGTAACTTTGCCCATGCTCTTTTTCTTAGACAATGATTGAGTAGAATGGGGATATGAGTGATTTATAGCAGTGCATTCCAGGGCAGAGTTTGTCCTTTGTGCCTGGATTGTTACAGTGGCAGCATCTGTTTCATGCTGCCATCAAATCACAGTGATGTTTCCACTCTCTCCTCAGGCTATGATGAATGTAATTTTCCAATGTTTGCCTGAATCCCACACAGCACTAATCAGCAATTATCAAAAGCAGCAAACACAAATAATTAAGATATTTCCATGGCATGTAGGCACACTCTTCTTTGAGATGTGTGCCTCACACTGCCATGACTAGAAATGTTTTCTGTACTGCACAGGAGAAACCCTGAGGGGAAGGACAGCTTCATCTCCATATTTCGACCCCAACTCAAGCAAAACAGTGTGGAAAAGGCATCTAAGTGATTTTCTGCTTTCAGAGTAAACAAGGCCCTTAAAAGTGACACTCTGTGTTCCAAAATCATCCTTGTAAACATGTGGAAGCCCAAGCAGGGGATGCAACAGCATCAAGTATCTGACATGATTTTAGGTGCTATGGCTGATCAACCAGTGCCCTTCATCCCCTCACTCCCATTTTCTCCCAAACCCAGCCCAAACCCAGGAGATTTGTCTCCCTTGTATGGACACATTGTTTTTCAGCCACATCTCCCTGTTTGCTCCAGTCTGGGCTCCTCAGCCAGCCTCCATTTCTGTAATGCACTGCAGCCAGGGGCTCCTATCAAACTCTGACGTGGAGGATTTATTTTTGCTAATGTGTAATATTTCCTCCTGCTACAATTAGAGGGATACTAAATAAGTACGCTTACATATTCAAGTGTACTTATCTCAAATTCCCAGGAATAATCAGTGGATCTATGTGAGCATCCTGAATGGGTGGGAATGCTTGCTGAAAAGCCTACACACTCAGCTCCCCTCTCCTCTCTCCAGCTTATTTTTGCTGCTGAAATCACCATTCCAATTTGGAGCTGCTGTAAAGTGCCAGAGATTAGAGGAAATCAGTGGACCTACAGCAGTTCCATGACCAAAGATCTTTTAATCACACCCCAATATAAACTGAGCAGGTTTGATTTGACCACTGGTCTATCAAAAATCCAGACCTGAGAACCTCTCTTCCCAAAATGTAAATCTTATTTAAATCCCTGCTTTAATATTTATGTGTGTAAATCTGCACAGAACTGACTCCATTCAAGTGAATTGAATCAGCAGCAGCTCAAACAGGTGTCCTCCATGTGAATAATTCCTTAAGGAACAAGAAACATGAAATATTTTGCCTCCAGGTTCTGCATTTTGGTTCTTCCCTTAACCAAGGCCTTTTAACCAGAGAAAGAGAGAGAAAGAAAGAAAGAATCAATCAATCTTGTGTATTTATATATAGATATCAAGGGTATTTCTCATTTCTATAACTACCTGTTTAACTTTTGAAATAGATGCTGACCATCCCCTTTTAGGTTTTAAAGCAAACTCTATGTACCAGAAACCAAGCTGCACATGAGAAGCATCTATAAGGCATCTATAAGCTGAATTAGATGACCATACATATAAATACTCCAGGGTTATTGTGCTCCTTCTGCAGTATCCAGTGCTAGAGGACAGACAACAGGGCTGCCAGTCACACCAGCCTGGGACAAACTCCAAGCTCCTCATGTGGCATGGATGTGCAGGGATCAATCTGTCTGGATTCACAGTTCCTTGTGATCACATTGCCCCACTTGTGATGACACATCCCACAGGGATGATCAAAGGGCTGGGAACATCTGCCATATGCTCCAGGAGAGCCTGGGAGAGCTGGGACTGTTCCTGGAGAAGGGGGGACTCAGGAGGGCCCACCAATGTGGATAAATCCCTGATGGGGCAGGGTGGAAAGAAGACAGAGCCAGACTTGTCAGTAGTACCCAGAGACAGGCCAAGAGTCAACAGGCATGAACTGAACATCAAAGAATTCCACAGAAACGTAAGAAAAACACCGGGTTTGAGTGTGAAGGTGATTGAACTGTGGAATACATTTCTCAGAGTGGTTGTGAAATCTCCATCCTTGGAACTAAAACATGACTGCACATGGTCCTTTGCAGCTGGCTCCAGGAGATCCCTGCTTGGGGCACAGAGGTTGGACTAGAAAATCACCAGAGATTTCCTCCACACTCAGCATTTCTGTGATTCTGTGCTACTGCTGAGCAAAAAAACAATTTTCAACACCAGGCCCAACAAAAATGAAAACATCACCTGACAACTACAATTATTTGTTAAAGATTAAGTATTTACAGATAGCACCCATTCTGCAATTGGGAACACAAGGAATGACAAGGGAAAGGGTGGGGAGGGAGGCAAGGGCACTGGAGGGTAAGGATCAGGATGCCCTGCACTTGAACTACTCTTTAAACTGTGACACTTCACTCTCCTAAGAGGACAAAAATGACTCCATGAGCCACAGACCAAGATGTCCATGTGGCCCAGGGCTGCAGGACCATATTCCATATGCATATTCCTTGGAGAACTGCAGAGAATGAGAACGCTGGAAGAGGTCTCCAACTTACCCCTCATGGTGATTCTGCTCCAAAAGCCAAAGTTGAGGCAACCACAGAGACCCCAAAGAACTCCCAGAGTCCAGGACACCAAGAATTCTCTCTACCTCTGCCCAGGGACTTTGCAGAGCCAGGCAGTGATGGAGGCAGTGTTGGTACTCAGATTTCCTCAGAGCAAATTATCATGTATGTTGGACATTGAATTAGGAGTTGTGAGTTTTTATGTAGCGATTTATCCTGAAGACTGGGAAGGCTCAAACAATTACTTGGAAGGTTGGAACTTGCTCCCAGCATCAATGGATTATAATGTCCCCTCACCACATTTATGAGCAGAGAGACATTCAGCAAACCCACTTCCTAGCAGACCCTAAACTTGCTGCTTCTACTGAGCTTCACATCATGTGACTCAACAGAAACCCTGAAAGAAAGAGTGCAGCAAAGGGTGAATCAGTCTTCCATTCATGCAATAAAAAGTATTGCCTGGAAAAGTTCAAACAAATGGAAATAGCAAGACCTTTTTATGTCTCGGTTTCCCCATCAGTCACAATCTCATCTTCCACAGAGATGCTGCTCACACAGGTTGTAAATAAAATGAGTCAGAGAGCTTTTCTCTCATCTATCCAGAAAACACCTGCCTCACTCCAGATGTTACTGAATAGAAATAATCAGAGAGGGCTTTGTTTTAAACACTAATCACCAAGATTATATTAAAAAAAATAAAAATGCTTGATTTTACTCATGTTTTTAGTGTAGTCACACTCTAGGATCAAGAGCTCCATTTTACTTGGTGCTTTCCACAAGCAGTTCCTCTCTTGATTATGTGACAAAGCACAGGAATTTCATCTAGACTGACCACAAAACATCATTCAAGCAACAGCATCTACTGCCTCCCCACGTGTCATTGTTAATGTAATTCCTGCTCAGTAACATATTAAGAGGTGCTGAACTCCACAGGAATTTAGGGCGCTTGGAAAGATCAGCTCGGAAATGCACAGGGACTCACAGACAAATGCCCTCAATTGCTCCCTGCTGCCATAAGCAGCTTTTGTACTACAATTTCATGGCTGTTTCCTGTTCATTCACTTCACACTGGTAATCTCACAGGGCCACTGACTTCCCCAGAACCCAGCCCATTTAAATCAGCTGAGCATCTAAGTGGTCCTTAGTCTCCTTTCCTGCTGCAGAGACGTTCCCTAGGGGCTTCATTCCCTCCCCTGGCACCATCCTGCTGTAAGGACTGCCAGGACAAGGGGCAATGGCTTCACACTGACACAGAGCAGGTTTACATTGAATATTAGGAAGAAATTGTTCCCTGTGAGGATGGTGAGGGCCTGGCACAGGGTGCCCAGAGTAGCTGTGGCTGCCCCTGGATCCCTGTGAGTGTTCCAGACCAGGCTGGATCGGGTTTGGAGCAACCTGGAATATTGGAAGGTGCCCCTGCCCATGGCAGGGAGATGATCTTTTAAGGTCTCTTCTAACCCAGACCATTCTACAATTCTATTATCCCCCCCCCCCCTTAAACAAAAAAAAAAAAAAAAATCCCTTTGGATGTACTAATAACTCTCTGTGTGATGTAGAGGAGTCAGTGACATCCTACCAGCCACGACACTCTGAGAAGATCCAGCTGTTTTGATTGCTTTATCATCACTGTTCATCAGTGTTTCACCATGGAAAGCAAGAAGTCCTGAAGCTGGGTGAAAGTTCTGGTGCAATTCACACTTAAATTGAGGAGACTCACCTCCAAAGTGATTATGTTTGTAGAAAAAAAAAAAAAATTCTGGCGTGTGTTTTTAACCATATTCTGCACAAAGTGAGATACACAAGCAGACTTAAAGTATCACAGCAGAGATTTACTGTGAGAGAAATAAAGACTTCATTCCCCTACACCTCCAGATAATATTTATCTGCAGGAGGTTTTAAGAAAAGCAAATAAAGCCTGGAGCGTATTTACAGCCATTACAGTAAATCATATTTTCTGATAATGCTACAGTAGCTTTATCACAGGAGTGTTAAAAAATTCTGGAGAAGAGTAGGTATCAACAAGTTTGCTTGCTCTGCAGATGTCTCCATGAAAGCTGACCTTTTCCAGGTATCTTAAATAATATAAAATTAATTCTCCATCTTTCACTCACTGTTTTTCATAAACTGTTCCATATTAAGTTCAAGTCTACACACAGTAAAAGAGAGTAATTTAAGTCTTCATTAAAACAGAAAAATGGGCAAAATAAAGGATGCTCATGTCTTCATTTCATTGTCTTAATTTTTATTATGTCAAAGCATAGACTGTGTGATCACTGAACACTGTCCAGACTCACAGAACACCAACAGATGAAAACACGTTTGGTGTCACTTTAACATGTCTCTCCTTTAAAAGAGGTGGGTTTTTTCCTATTTATTCTACTACAGCAGAGCCTGATAGGAAAGATTCCTTCCTTCTGGCCAAACTGAAGCTCTTATTTATGTAAAACTTTATCAGATGTGAATAGAAAAGGAAGACCCTGAACTGGTTGGTTCAGAAGAAATGACTTATGCTGACCTGCACCAGGGCATTTTTTATTTTATATAGGAGCAGTGATCTGCACAAATGCAGCCAGTGAAATCTCTGTTCCCATGTTCTTCATTTCAGTACCCAGTCATAAGAGTAAGAACTGAGTATTACCAAAAAGAGACTCAGAAATCAAAAGACCAAGACTCCCCAGTCTGCTCCCTGTCTGTCAGTCCCCAATGCTCCAGCCAGGGTGTGGGGTTGTGTGACACACTGATCTGTTCCAGGCTGCTCTCTGTGTTGGGGGATTTCAGCAGCCTTTTGAAGCTGTCACAAATGGGTGAGATCACAGACACCTGCAGGCCAGGAGAAGCACATCCCAGTCCTGTTAGATAGAATGCAGGCTTTGAATATTCATTAGCAATGGTGGCTCTGTACCCTGCTGTGATACCCAGCTTCCATTTGCTGCCTTTAATTAATAATTGAAGGTACTGACTCCCATCGTTTCTGACTGCTGTTCAGGATCCCTGATAAATAGATTAACACCCTGGATTAACACCTAGGATTGATACCTAGGTTAGCACAGCACAGCCTGAGCATCCCCAGACCCCTGACTGGTCGAAGGGACTGACACAAAAGCTCCCTTCCCATTTCTGAAACTCCTGAGACAGAATATGGTTTCTCTCCAACACTGAAATGCTACCAAAGGATGAGAGCAGCACATGAAATATTCACAGGGCAAACAGACACAGAGCCAAAGCAGACCAGAGAAGAACTCCAGGCCTGCCCAGATACCAGGAAGGCTTCACAATTTGCAGTGACACTGAGATCTTATTGCATTTCTCATCCCAACTGCTGACAAGGTGCCGTGCTGGAGATGGATTCAACATTACCCCTGGAGGACCAAAGCAGTGGGTTCAAAATCTCCACACCAAACATGCAAATTTCACGGAGACTCAGCAAAAACTTCACACAAACAGTGTTTTTGACAGACTGGCCATTCCACTTTTATGTCTCAACCACAGGAAGAAAAATAAAAGCATAAAGGAAAAAGGTGCAAAATGTTAAGAGCCAAAATCCTGAAGCCAATGTGGCATGAAGTCCACAGGAAGACATTAACCTGTCATGATTTATTGCACAAATTTCTTCAAGACAAGAAAGTTTGTGTCAGAGCAGTGTTTTCCTCACAGGCAAAATGATTTCCCATTTGATGTTTGGAGCCTTAAAGTCAATCCATCCTTCTGCTGAATTAAATCAACCACCCAGTGTCAGCTCAGCAGGCAGCACCCAGTCCCAGCTGCATCCCCACCCTGCAGTGACCAGTTGTGGATGTTACCCCAGGAGTGCACAGCCCTCTGAACACCAACCTACTTCACACAAAACCCAGCAGCTGCTCTTGCAGTACTCACATCTTACCCTCTTGAGGATTTGAATATTAAATACCACAAGATTTTAAAGTCTCATTAGCAGTAAATATTCTTCTCTTGGAATGCCAGCCATTTTTTTATCATCTAAGTAATCATAACAAGGGTATCTACCCCAAGTAGCAATATTTTCTTTTATTTCTCCTTCTAACTTTCCAAATTCTGTCAAAAAAAAAAAAAGCAACTGAAACAACTAAACTTATTGTATTAATTGAAGCTGCAGGTGTCATGGCAGAGGGAAATAAGTATATCCATGAGTATTTAAGGAATATTTGCATGTGATTTATTTGCATTAGAAGCCACAGCAACAGTCAAAGTTGGGCAAACCAGGTTTGTCTGGCTAGCTAGAATAACACCAAAGGAAAGTTACATCTCTGAAAGATGGAATTGGCTTTTCTTGGGCTGAAGAGAACACACTGAAAACAAAACAGAAGACTCAAAGAAGGCCAAGATACATCTAAACACATACCATTGCCTGAGTGATTCCACTTGAAGGCAGGACCCTGTTGCCAGTCTCAGCTCTCACCATCAATCCAGAATGTGTCATGACCCAGCTGCCACAGGAAACTAGAAAATCCTTCATTCAGAGTTCAGGGCAGAATTCTGCATGCAGATTTGTGTTCAGAATGGACAAACAGCAATGAGCTAAACATTCGATAAACTAAAAATTTTTTTTTTGTCCCCTACCTGAAAAAAAACGTGTTGGAATCTATTGTGTGCTCTCAGTATTCAGGACAAAAGAGCTGGAGGATCCACCTGGGTATCAGCCTAGGAGATGTGGGACCCTAAATGCCACTTCCACTGCACCTGGGTTTCACTCAGCAAAATTCTTATGTGAACTCAAAACAGGTGAGGGAGGATGAAAAGGGTGACCCATGAAAGGCACCTGTCCTTAACCTGTCCTCCTCCTAAGGATCAGCCAGTGCTTTTTCTGCAGCTCTCCCTGTCTCAGTGACAACGGCAGGCTCTCCTGCTCCAAAGCCAAATGTGCTTCTGCTCCTACCTAGTGAGAGGAGGTCACCAAATATACCATCTACAATTACAGTTTCTTCTGCTAGCTGTAAAAGTGTTCTATTCAGGAGTTGCAATTGTCTTCTCGTTGGAATAAAATGTGAGGTATTTTAGGAAGCTCTTAGAGAAGCTGAGTGGATTGAAGCATTGTTGTGCTAATTAAAGCTTCTTTGATTTTCCAACGCTTAATCTAACACTCTCTGAATTGAGCATTTTTATAGCAAGACCAGCCATGGGAGATAATGCAACTCCAAAAGTACCTGCTAGAAGCCTTGAGCACAGAGTGTCTCTCATCTTCTTTTCTCTGCAGACTGGAAAACAGCACGAAATCGTGGTGTTTCTACAGCTTTCTGAGGGGAAAGGACACAGCCCTGTTTACTCCTGTGGGCTCTGGGTCACTCCAGGAGCCTGTATCTGGCTGTGGCAGGCCAGAGCAGCTGCTCTCAGGGACAGCCCTGAATCAGATGTCTGATCTGTTCTGGCAGTCAGACCATTTGAAACTGCCAGCCCTGAAGGCACCTGCTCCAGATGCTGCAGAGGATGGGCAGCACTGCAACACTGGGGAAGGCTGCACCCATCAGAAAAGTTGGGTTTTGCTTTCAGAGATTTTATAGCTTGGAGGAGTTTTAGGATTCTTATTCATTGACAAATAAAAGACCTGGTTTCTGCATGGCAATAGAGTGTAAATTCACACCTGAGACCCACAGGATTCCATAAAGCAATTGTTTTGTATCCATTAGTCAAACAGTACACAAAAACTGACCAACTTCCAAGATTAACTGCCAGATAAATCAAATTTATGTTGAAATCGTCAATATTATACAGAGAAGGTAACAGAAAAATAGCACCTCGTTACAGAATGGACTCAGTGTCTCCCTGTATTGAGTCTGCTGAATTATTGCTCCTCTTAGAACACACTTGCTAGAGCAGCTGAAGAAAAAAGTGATTTAATGCCATGGATCTTCATGTCTGCTACCTAAGCTACACCTGCAGAGACACATTTTTTTCCCCTCAGTGTAGGATGCTTTAGAGACAACCTATAAAGGAGGTGGCTTGGTGTAACCAAAGGAAGGACTCAACACTCAACCTTTGTGTAAATGATGAAGTATAAAATACAACACTGGAGGATTTGCATTTCAGGGTAAAAAACACACACATTTACTTTTGAGATTAAGTAAGGAACGAACACAGAGATGATTCAACTAACCCAGTACACACGGTTGGTTGGGTTTTTGTTGGTTTGGTTTTGGTTTTGGTGTTTTTTTATGGAGTGATTTTAGAGGGCAAAATCATGTCCTAGGACCTGGTCCTGAATGCACAAAATTTCAACGGGAAATAACAGAAGCTTTGCTGAGAGGAAATGGGAGAAGATTGCTACTGCAGAGATGATAAACAAGCTTTTTTTTGTTTGGGTTGGGTTTTTTTAAACACAAGAAAGAGAAAAGAAAGAAGCAATGAGACTTTAGACACACTGAGAGCCAGCAAAACTCAATGACAGTGAACACCCACTTGACCACCACAAAGCAGCCAACACCAGACAAACAGCTTGGACCAGACCCATTCAAGATCGCTGCAAATCCTTACTGACAACTCAACAAAACAATTTCAGACAGTTTGTAAGTGATATTCAGTCAACTGATGGAACGCTCAAAGCTATCGATGAACGAGGCTTTCACTGACAAAAGCTTTTCTCCACCAAGAAGGCAAAACAAGTCAGGCAAGAAAACCACAGGACAAGCCACACAAAATGTTCTGCCTTGTGTAAGGTCAGGATATTTGCACTCCATTTCACCAATGTGTGATCACTGCTCTGTGTGCATCCCACTCTTGGAAACTGCCCCATCTCCCAAAAAAACCATCTCTAGGTGGACTCCCAACACACAACAGCTTTGGCACAAAATAATGAGCATTTATGTCATTGCCTCCTTTGTGTACAACACAACACTGGGACATGGCATGCATGGCTCTATCAAAGTACTCTGCATGAAACATGCCTTAAGAAAGCAATTTTCCACAGAAAACAACATCACGTCACTTGGATTTGCTGTCATCCAACACAACCCAAAGCCCATGGTTGGTCACACAGTGGTTTGAAACCTGGTTACAAATCTGCACTCAGATGATGTTAATTAATACCCACAAGCCTCGGAGGGTGCAATCAGTGTTCATGGCCAGCAGGTTTAACCTGATTTTGAGTTTTGGTGGGACTGAGTGATGTCTCAGAAGTGAGGGCAGCACAGTTTGGCCCCAGAACATCATTCAGGGCTATGTCCAAAGCCTGCAGAAGTCAAACCTTTGGATTAATTGCACTGTAAAGCTTGAGTTGACATTTACAAGCCTCTCAAAGCCCACAGCCACATTTCCCACTCTGTACATTGCCACTTCTTATACCACTCAGTAGGAAAACTGTCAATAAAGCAACCATTCATTTCAGACAGAACTGGCCAACAGTGACAGCAGAGAAACCAGACTCCAGAAAATAACCAGACAGAATAAACCTGGGTAAGATCCTTAAAAATTATCTTTAATTGATGCCAAGTATGAACAGATGAACGAGTACAGAAGCAGGTAAAACTGCATAGATGAAAACTATGCATTTCAAATAGTTCAAGAACTCATAACATCAGATGTTCTAAAAATGGCAAGTCAAACAATTTCACTACTTGGAAGTAAAATGAGCTGTAATGTGACAATGAAGTACATACTTGACCCAAAGTATAAGCGATTGGTAAATGGAAATAAGTACAGCTGTGTCAGCTTAAATGGTTTGTTGCCCTGATGGTGCACTTTCATATGGAGACTATTCAGTTTATATATTTCACATTGGCAATATTGGATCTTTAAAGTCAGAGGTATGTCTGAGAGGCCATTTACAGTTCTATTGACAGCTGTTATTTATTCAATTCAAACCGACATACTGCAAAAAACCCAATGTTTTACATGTAAAGGAAAGGAAAAAAAAAAGATTTCATCATAGCAGGTCATAGATAAGGGTTTGCTGAATTTAGTCATAAAAATATCATTTTTACTTTTATACAAAAGTAAAATATACATTTGATCCCAATTACATTATAGAAATGTCACTGAAACAATAACATGGATCAAAGACTGATGCACCTAAAGGAACTGAATGCAGTGTCTTCATTTCATTATAGAAACTAGAAATGGAAGATGATTTCTTTTTATATATATATAACTTGTAGTGACATTTGCTAAAGCCTGTGAACAGGTGAAATATACAGAATTACATAGATATTAACAGAAACCTTGAGACAAATTTCAGTTAAGACCTCAGTTTCATTTTAATTCCTTTGAAAATATCAAAGCACGATATGCCTTGACAGCATAAATTGTTGACCTCATCGGTGGCAAGTTCACCTGTACTGAGTGAAACTGTAGAACACCCTGAAGTTTCTTTTTTTTTTTTTTTTTTTTTTGCAGATACAAATACTGACACCTTTAAGAATACTCGATAAGCATTTCAGGAAAAAGAAATTCCCTACACCTGATTAAGTAAAGCCAGAACAACAGAAAAACAGAGAAAGAAACTCAGCCTGAATTAAGTCCAACCGAAATTGAAGTGTAGGTCCCTGGTTAAAGCATCTCAGAAAAGGAGCCTGTTCCAGACTTGCAGGAGGCAGGTCTGGGACAAACTTGCCCTGCTGTGCAATTTGCAAGGACAGCTTTCCAGCTCCCTCCAGCTCTGCGGCTACGGAGGCTAAATCACACCTTGGAGCTGACTCTGCATCCCTGGGAGTCTGAAATTACTCTGAGGAGCATCAGGCTGCTGGAAGCCTACAGGATCAGACCATTCCTGGAAAAGCTGCAGTACCTCCCTCTTCTTCAGTTTAGGGGAAAAGATTAGTCCAGGATGGCACCCCTCAAGCAACAGTTATCAAGGTAGTATTTGGAAAGGAATACATTCTCTCCATGTATTGCATATGTACGCAGAAGATTTTGTTATAGGACACAACTTTTCACCTTTTTCTAATAAATTTCAGATGTCCTTGACCTAGTGTTGGTTGTGTTTTGTTTATTAAATGCACATATAAGAAACTGTACTGTTCAAGTGTGAACTATGGAAAAGTGAAACTCGCCTTCAGCTCCTTAAAATCAGCAGGTTTTGAGGTTACATTTGGGCTTCAGCTCTCTCACAGCAGAAATGAACCTCCTGTACTTCTGCCTAATGAAAACGATTGTCCCTTAGCAAAGAAAAAAACCCTGTCAATCAATACAAGTTGCCACTGCTCCTATTCCACTTTGGGCTGCTGCAGCCTACAATGAATGATACACAGCTGGTTTGCTAACGAGGGTCTGATCTCTGTAATCATTTCATGGGCAAAAACCACTGCTGCAAACCAGAGGATTTTGGCTGAATTTTGTCCTGTCACCAGTGCTTCATTCTGTCTCTCAAGTGCTTGTCCACCTGCCTAACAGAACATCAGGCTAGCACCTGTGCAGTTCTGTAAAGTGGAAATTCATTTCCTTGGGCCACAATTGTTTTCAGCTTCCCCAAAAGGCAGCAGAGTGGATTATGCTCACAAAGGTGTAAACCAGGAACAAAGGGAGGGACTCACCAGAACTGGCACCAGGATCAAGTGTTAGTTTTCTCCTCAGTAAGCCAGGCTGTGAATCTGCAGCAGTCGTGTACCAAGAGTTTTGGTGCATGTGGGCACCCCCTGCACAATGGGGTCACTTCCAGTACATCTACTGATTACTACAGGCATCTCTGACTGAATGGACTTGTGAGGCAGATGAGGTAAACTGCATTAAGCCCCATTGTGTTCGGAATTAAAGCAGCCTTAATTCAATTCAGGTTACTTCCCTTTCAAAAAGAATGACTCCAAATCAGATTAAGGCTGCTTTAATACTGCAACAGAATGTCCATGCTGGGCTTTAAAGCAGTTTAACAAATCTACTTTAAATGCACACCTTTCATTGATTCGGATTAGCTTTCCTGAAGTCCCCAGTGGAGATAAGGCTTAGGAGACTCCATGCAGGGAACCTGCACGGGTTTGTTAGGATGCTGGAACTCACAGCCTGGCTTACTGCACCCTAACTTCTTCATGAAGGTGACTAAATCCAGTTCATGGCCTGTGCTGGAGCTGCCACACAGAGGATTTGAGCTCTCAGCAGTCCTGCAGCAACCCCTCAGCAGGGTACAGGAGCCCTTCATTTTCACTCTCACCCTTGCTCCTCTGCATCTCCCCAGTGCTCTAGAGCTAAGTATGGCAGAACCAGATGGGGAATTCTGGCAGGGATACCAGCCTATGCCATTCCTGCCCACTGACTCTCCATTCCAGCCTCTGCACTGCAGTGCACTGCTGCCTCACCCTTAGCAAATTCCCTCACTCCTTCCCTGAGTGGATGAAGGAAAAGCTGCACAGGACCAGCTAAGAAGAACAGAGAGGCACAGAGCAGTGGGTGGTAGAGGGAGCTTGGGGAATGACTTCTGCTGGAAAAGCTGCTTTCCCCTCATCAAACTAAAGACTTCCATATTCACTGGGTTCCCTGTCTAGTACAACGTGGGCATCGCTTCCTACCTAAGGAATTCTCTTGAATCTTTCAGAGAAGCACTACACTGGCCATCAGATCATTTCCAGTCCTCTTCCAGTTACATAAAAAACACCTAAGAGTCCACATGTGGCAAAAAGAAACATAAGGGCCAAAAGAAAAAAAGAAGAGATATGAAAAGAAAATAAATATATAAATTAATTAATAAATAAATAAAAGGATGCTTGCTGATAAGAACAAGCAGTTTGTTCAGTGCACCTTCAGGCCCACAAAGACATTTCAGCACTCCTGTGTAATGGGAGTAAGAAACTTGGTTTTGTTGTTTATTTTTTTGTGTCAAACTTGTCGAAAACGCATGCCTATGCTACATGAGGCTAATTCCTGTACTCCATATGGGTTGAGATCCTTTGCAGTGAGCTATAAATGGACAAAGCAACATTCAGGCTCCCCAAACCACGAGTTCTTATGATCCGTCCTGGTCTCCTGACAAAGAATCGCTGCATGCAGCACTTTTCTCTGTGCATAAGCAGAATGATCATCACTCTGCATATTAAATTAAAGTGTGCACACCCAGCTGGGGCAGAAGGTACCCAAGTGAGGCCTCATCTCCCAAATGCATCTTTCTGATCATCAGTCCCCTAGCACTGAACTGATTATTGCTGTTTAGTTTAGTCAGATGGTGGTTTTCTAAGCTGAGTGCAGCATTCAAGTCCATTTTGACATCAGAAGTCATATCCTACAATTCAAGAGTTTGGGAAGATCAGGACCACTGGAATTTAACAGGGAGAGAGGTTACAATGGGCAAAGGTGTGAGCAGGGGACAGGAAAGAAGCTTTACAACATCTACCTAGAGGATGCAATGCCCTGTTTTATCTGATGCCTTACACTTCTTGCAGGAGTTAGAGCTCCCTCAGTTCTCAATCTTTCTCATTGCTAAGATTCACAGAAGTCACACAGTGAGAAATAAAGTCAAGTCTTTCTGGAAACCTGGCAGGTCAAGCTTGTGCGTAACTGCAGAGTTAGGGTTGTTTATTAACTCTAAGCGCCTCAATTTTATTTTATATATACATGTGTCTGCATATGTATGTGACACACACAGGAGCAGACATACATATATATATTTATAGACATATATACATATATCAGAAAGATAGGGGAGGAAAGGATCTGTACAGTGTGGAAGGAGATGTGTTCAACAGCAGTTGGCCACATGCTAAGTGCAGAATGAAGATCCTCAACTTTGTCCATTTGGAAAGTTAAGATTAGTGCCTATGTTTGTTCAGATCAAAGGTTGTTATCTTCCAGGGCCTAGCAGTCAAGGTTGGCGTGTTGCAGAAGATACCTTCTCCTAGCATTGCTTCCCTCACCAGGAAATTATGCAAGTGGGGTAAGATCAGGGATCAGGAAGAAGAATATGGCTCAAAGGTTGTGATGGGGCCTGAAATTTGAAAGGGGATGGAGCAGACAGGGATGGGAGGGCCCTACAAAGTCTTTCTCCATCTGCTTTCTGGGGAATCTAAGGGAAAGAAGAGCATGGTCCTCCAGTCTGGTTCCCTGACTGGGCGATGTCAGGGCTCCTGCTCCTCCTGTACCCTGCCCTGCAGGGACAAGCTGCCAAAAAGCCACCTCAGGGAAAGGAAGGGCAGATACAGTGATGGCAGTGATGCCTCTGTGAACAACTTGGGGAAACCTGAAGCTTTGAATGTACACAACTATGAGTTATTTGGCAGAAGCCAGTGCAGAGCCCTGCAGCCTCAGACTGGCTGGGGAAGGAAGATATTCCATGGGCACTGGTGGTCTCTGCCCGCCTCTTCTGCATCCCTCTCACTCACACTTGATCCTTCTATCCCTAAACCCTTCTGCTCTGTGCCAGTAGAGAGCACAGGACACTCCTGACTGCGGACTGACTCCTTGTCCTTCCCCTCGGTGTCTCTGACCCACTCAGTTCCTGGAGGCACTTTCAGCAATTTTGGGGGGTGTAAGATAAAGGCACTGCGCAGCTCTCTCAATCAATCTGCTGAGTCTCTTCTGTGAGTTTTGGGGGGGGGATACAAAAAAAGTCTCAACTGATGACTGCAAAAGAAACCAGCTGCTGCAATTTGGATGCATATAATAGGTAAGTTTCATTTACATTCTGAGAATGCACCAAAAAGCATGCATCTGCACCTTTCATCTATAGAGGATACTAGGTTTTTAGGTGTTGCTATATATAACTTGACTTCTTAATTTTCCTTATAGCTTTCCCTTTAAGGGATGGGATATGTTCCTTTCTGACAACACCTGGACAAAAGCCAACACATTTCCCTGAGCAATGCAGGAAAACAATCAGGTTTCTCTAATCAGTTCATTCAGGCCCTCAGTCTATCAAGCACATTTTTTTTTATTTTTATTGTTATCATTATTGTTGTTATTATCATCATTATTATTATTATCATTGAATTCATGCACTAATTAATTCAAGTTACACTTTAATCAAATAGGCCATAATGCTGAATATTTGAACATGCTTTGATCTCCAAAAGTTATTGTTCCCATTTGACTAACATACGCACTTAAATACAGTACTTTAAATTACTAGTCAACGATTTAATAAATTAAGGAGTGCACTTCTGGTGAATGCAAATCAAAAAGAAAAAGAAAAGAAACAAAAAAAGAGAGGAGAAAGGACCTATTTTTAGAAGATTCAGTTCAAACGAAAGCTTATCTGCTATTGTCTGAGGTAACGTTTCAAGCATGCGATCATAAAATAAATAGTATCAAATTCAAACATGCTTATATTAAACTCCATTGTGCTATCTTGCAACAGAGGGGCTTAAAGTTTTGTATTCAATTCACAATGGAGAGGGGGGGAGTGTGTTTCTATCATCTGCATGTGAGAGAACTTAGCAGCATTGCAGATGTTCTGTCTTCAGTTTTGTTTGTTATTCTCCTTCTAGGATATTTCTTCTACGAACAGCAATAGAGACCAGGCTTAAGTAGGTTTTTCAGTAAGGTGCTGTGTGGATCTGTAGGTTGGAAGGATGGACTCTTTCACAGAGGGGGCGGAAGGAAAATTTGCACTCCTTCATAAACACCACGGCAAATGCTCACCGCAGGTTTTGGCTGATCTTTTTTTACTATGATTATCTGATACACTTTCTTGCAACTGTGCAGTTTTGCAGAATATTTTTACTGGAATCCATGCATATGCTTAATAGCTCTAAAAACTGTCTTGCTTAGTTTAAGATAACTTCATAAAAAAAAAAGAGATAGGAGAGGAAAAGTTTAGGTCTGGCGTCATAACGGCTTAAAACTAAACTAGTTCAAATGGTTATCATTTACCAGGTGGAAAATGTTTTTTTGAAAATAAACAAAATTTTATCTTTCATGGATCCTGGAAGCTTCTTTATCGCAGAGCAAAGATTTGCAATGCAACAATGCATTTACGAGGTAAATAAAGCATTCAAAGACTATCAGTAAAGCATCTACAAAGTGTGACTGTGTCACTAAAGTCTTCAAGCTGTGAGTGGGGATTTTGTTTTGTTGGGTTTTTTTTTTTTGTTTGTTTACACATCAGTCAGCAACTTGCTTTTATTAACGCAGTTTTGGTTGGCTACAGTGCAGTTGCCAGTTCTGAGATTAGCCTCTCTAAAATTGTCTATGCTATTATTCATATCCTCTTCGATTTCCATGTACTCAGATTTGCTGATTGTGGAGGAGCTGCGGCGACTGAGATCACTGTCAGATGCTAAATTAGGGGAGCTAACGTGAAGTAACTGAGCCTGTTCTTCCCCTTCTGTTTCTCGGTGGTAGAAGTAGTTGAAGTTGGACACGATGACAGGGACAGGCAGGGCAATGGTGAGCACACCAGCGATGGCACACAAGGAGCCTACGATTTTGCCTCCAATTGTCACAGGGTACATGTCACCATAGCCCACAGTGGTCATGGATACCACCGCCCACCAGAAAGCATCAGGGATACTTGTGAAATGAGACTCAGGTTCTTCAGCCTCAGCAAAATATACCGCACTAGAGAACAAAATCACCCCAATGAAGAGGAAGAAGATTAGTAAACCTAGCTCTCTCATACTTGCTTTGAGGGTCTGTCCCAAAATCTGGAGGCCCTTAGAGTGCCGGGAGAGTTTGAAGATTCGAAAGACTCTTACCAGTCTGATGACTCTCAGGATGGCCAAGGAGGTGGCCTGCTCTCCTTTCTGAGTCCCCTCCCGCTCGGCCATCTCCGTGCCCAGGGTGATGAAGTAAGGGATGATGGCCACTATGTCAATGAAGTTCATTATGTTCTTGAAGAAATCAGTCTTGCTAGGGCAAGCGAAGAAGCGCACCACCAGCTCAAAGGAGAACCAGATGATGCACAGAGTCTCCACAACAAAGAAGGGATCTGTGAAAATGTTGGATTTGTAGACCTGGGTGGTGTTGTCAGTGCGGTGCACTGTGTACTCCTTGTCCTCCTTCAGCTCAGGTAATGTCTCTAGGCAGAAGATTACGATGGAGATGAGGATCACCATGACAGAGACTATGGCAATAACCCTTGCCGGCCCAGAGCTCTCTGGGTACTCAAAGAGGAGCCACACTTGGCGCTGGTACTCCCCCTCCGGCAAGGGTCTCTCCTCATCTTTAATGAACCCTTCATCTTCCCGGAACTTCTCCATGGCCTCCTCGCCCAGCTCATAAAATTTGATCTCCTCAGAGAACATGTCCAGGGGGACATTGACGGGCCGGCGGAGCCTGCCCCCGGACTGGTAGTAGTAGAGGATGGCGTCGAAGCTGGGCCGGTTGCGGTCGAAGAAGTACTCGTTGCGGAGCGGGTCGAAGTAGCGCATGCGCTTCTTGGGGTTGCCCAGCAGCGTGTTGGGGAACTGGGCTAAAGTCTTCAGCTGCGTCTCGAAGCGCAGTCCCGCAATGTTTATCACCACGCGCTCACAGCACTCGTGGTCGTCGTGGGCAGCGGGCTGGTAGCTATCCTGGGGGTGGCCAGGTAGCGCAGAAGTCTCGTC
Source organism: Thryothorus ludovicianus (assembly GCA_013397245.1). Taxonomy (NCBI): domain Eukaryota; kingdom Metazoa; phylum Chordata; class Aves; order Passeriformes; family Certhiidae; genus Thryothorus; species Thryothorus ludovicianus. Next base: position 29,453 of record VZTB01006899.1, on the reverse strand, counting down.
CATGTTCTCTCCAGCCATCACGGTCATGGTGGCACACAGGAAAGGGGACCAAGGGGCAGGGGAGAAGTGAGGGAAAGGGAGGAGGAGGAGGAGGAAGATGGAGAAGCACAGAGAGACCCAGGGCGGTTCAAGGGTGGGGGGGTTGAAGTGGGATGGGGAGCTTGAGGAAGGGGTGGATGTGGAGCCTAAAGGATGGAAATACCCAAAAGGGGAAAAGAGAGGGAGGATGAAGGGAGAGGCATCAGGGATGACTGGAAGGTGAAGAAAGAGGGAAGAAGTACCTTTAGGGGGAGAAGAGGGCAGGTAAGGTGAGGGGTCCTGTCCCCAAAGCGGGAGGCTGAAGGTCTGTGGAGTGCACCCCCAGGCTGGGGTTCCCCTCCCCAGCCGTCTCCTTTAGCCTTTAACTCGATCCGTCCACTTTTCTCGCCGGCTCGACCATCGCCGCAGCTGCTGTCACGAAGCTACCACACACACACACATGCACACACACGCACATACACATAAAATAAATAAATAAATATAGAAATAAATATATAAATCACGGGCTGGCTGGGAGGCGAGTCCTTGCAATGCCAACTCAGCAAATTTCCATCACCTGCTTCTTCCTTCTCCCCCCCCACCACCACTGCCCTGGTCCTCTCCTCTTTTGTGCTGGGGAGGGATGGAAATACTCTGCTTTGAAGGCATAAAGCTCACTTGCAGGATGGAGGCTGCCAGGGAGGAGAGAAATAGAATAAACCAGCCCCCAAGCCCCTCCACATACACACACACACTCAGGCGCAATGCATTGGCTTTCACACCAGCAGGAACATCCCGTTCTGCCCACTACGGCAGCACATGCGGAGTTCTACGCGTCCCTACACATCCCCGGACATGCACCAAGGCCTCCGAGGCAGGAAGGTGCCCCGAACTCATCGGAAGGGCTTTCCGGGCAACTTCAGCGGGGTCGGCTCCTGCAAGGAGTCTCCCGAGCACCGCGCTCCCCGCTGTGGAGACTTAGCCGAGCACTGACAACTTCATCACACCGACTGGGGGGGGGTGGTGTTTAGGAGAGGGGGAGTAAAGCATCTCTTCTCCTGCTTTGCAGCAGCTAAAAGTAGCTGAGAGAGAGACAAGGGGACCGAGGTCGACATCGCAGACCCAAACCGTCCAAAATCGAGTGTAACAGCGGCAGGGAAAAGGGGCTGTTCCTTACCTGCTCCCGGTGAGACGCGCCGCTTAGGAGTAGGAGCCAGTGCCGGAATGCGTCAAGTCGCCTTGCAGCAGCATCCAAAAAAACCAAACCAAAACAAAAACCGCAGCGGCAAACTTAACCCTCCTCCTCCTCCTCTCGCGCCCCTCTTTATAACACAGCGATCGCTTTACAGGGCTGCCTGCGAGACACTGAAATATTCATACACTGTCTTAGGCTGCACCAAGGGCGAGTGGGTTTAATTAGTTTCTGCTGAGAACCGCAGTGGGGGGTGGGGGGTGTGCGCGGAAAAGAGTGCAAAGTACCTTTTCCAAAAGGCTTGAGTTAGTCAATAAAATCAAGGAGTCCTAGATAGCTGCTGGCTCTCCAGCTCTCCTCCCTTAGGACAGCTGGAAAGGGAGCCGGGCGCTGGGCAGCGGCGGCGGGGGAGATGTCAGAGCGCCGCAGCCCTGCAGCCGCATCCCCGGAGTCGGTCTTGGCTCGTCCCGGCAGCAGCAGCGGCGGAGGCAGGAGGAGGCAGGAGCTGGACGCGTGTGGCAGGAGCGAGAGGGTTGCTGAATGCATAAGAGCGAGGAGCAAACTCGAGCCATTTCTTGACGCTGCAGTATCAGCAGAAACCTGAGAGCTGTTTGGTGCAGCCCGGGGATCGGGAGGGCGGGGGAGCCGGGGGCCGGGGCCGGC
>VZTB01006899.1:0-27566 GCA_013397245.1 Thryothorus ludovicianus | reverse complement strand
GAGACGGCGGGACAGCGCTTCGTCCTCCTCAGGTCTCTCCGCAGCACCAGCGGCACATCCCGCACAGAGAGGGGCCGCACATCCCGAATCGAGCGGGACTGCACATCCCGCACAGAGAGGGGCTGCACATCCCGAATCGAGCGGGACCGCACATCCCGCACAGAGAGGGGCCGCACATCCCGAATCGAGCGGGACTGCACATCCCGCACAGAGAGGGGCTGCACATCCCGAATCGAGCGGGACCGCACATCCCGCACAGAGAGGGGCCGCACATCCCGCACGGACCCCGGCTGCGGCCCCGGAGGGCGGCGGCTGCTCCCGCAGTGCCCGGAGCCCCCAGGCCCGCCTCGGTACTGAACGGGGCTGCACATCCCGAGCCTCCCGGACACACTGGTGGAGGCTAAATCCCGAGCGGAGTGGCCGGAATTGGGAGAGTTAATCGTCGGGCAGGGACAATGCCCTTCCGTGCTGCTTTATCCCACCTAATTCGTTTAATTGATGAATCACATAACTTCGCGATGGAAAAGACCCATTATGTCATCAGCGGGCCTCCCCTGCCAGCACAGGATTGTTCCCCACAGTATATGATGATCACTTACATTATATAAAAGCCTGCTGCTCACTTTGTCAGAGCGGGAGCGGTGATCAAATACAACCCGTGCCTGTGTAATTTGAAGCACTCCAGAGCTAAGTAACACCAAGTCCGTGTTTAACAGACCTGGTCTCATTAGCTTTCCACTGCATAATACATTATCTTCACTTAAGATCACCACCTTGACAGTCCGAAAATACTTAACCACCTGACCTCCCTGGTGGTTTCTGTCTCTTCTTCCCTTCCTCTTACTTTTGCCCATGTTTTGTTGTTTGGGGTAAAGTTTTTTGATGGATTATTTCTAATTTTTTTACTAGATTAAAAACCATTCTAAATTCCTCTATCCCTGGCGGTGCTGCAATCACAGCTAGCTAGCATTCTGCATTCACCAGCCCTATGGAAACGTAAGTGCAAATAAACAAACAGATTTCCTGTCTAGTCTACTGCAAGGGTGGGTTTTGTTGTTTGGTTTCGGGTTTTTTTTTTTCAGTATCACACATGCTGAAAAGTTTTGTGAGAAACTTCTGGGGAAGTTCTGAGCAAGAGAAAAGTCTCTTTTTGCCACTCCTGGGCGAAACAATCAAAACATGAATTAAAAATAGAGGGTTTTCTTCCAGTCAAAAATAAAGCACAGTTTTCTGGCTGAAATTTAGCAGCTCAACATCAGCACGCAGCCCTGCATCCTGCAGCCCTGGACACCAAACCCCCGCAAAAAAAGAAAGTCTGTCCCATCACCTAAACTAACCAGGCTGTTTTTCAACCCTCGAGAAACAGTGACAGCCTTTGACTCAACATCCTCCGAGGGCAGTGCGTGCCGTGCCTGGCTGCAGGGCGCTCCGGGAGCTCCGCACGCAGCTCTGCGAGGGAGCGCTCCCCTCCCCGGCGCAGCGCTTTGTCCCCCTGTCCCAGCCCAAAGGATGCTCAGGAGTGGGCTGAAAATGCAGATCTGACGAGCAGAGGCCCGAGTGCACGGTGCTGCTCTGCCCGTGGCTTCCTGCAGGATTGCAGCAAGGCTGTACATGCTGCTTTTGCATCTGGAAAACAGGACTTTAAAAGTGCTTCCTTTGCCTGTCACAGCTCCTTAAGCTGCTGGTTTTTGAGAGCTGCCTTAGCACAGCAGAACCCAAATCCTCACTGGGAGCTGTGTGCACACCAGGCACAATAATAAAAATAGAGGAATGATAGCAACCTTCATTTTTCCATGACAGCAAGAGTTCAAACCAGGATATCGCTCTCCCCTCTCCTCATTTTGAACTGTGGGATTTCTCTTTACATCCAACTACCATTACTGACAAGCAGTCACACTGGAAGGGAGGGATCTTTCTAAGTGGGCTATTAGCCATAGGGTCAATAAAATCTTGTTAAAGTACACAGACTAATGAGCAGTGTAACTAGGGCTTGCAAGAAGGTCGTGTGTTACACATTACAGTGCAAAGTAGCTTCAATTAAATGTTGAGGAATGGAAGGAGAGTCCAACTTGCTGCCAAATTCAAAGTCAGGCTGCTGCTATTTCCTACCCTCTATATTACAGAAAATGGCCAGCAGCAGTTGAATTGGTAATCCCCCTAAAAGCCACCCTGAGAAGTTCTCTTTAGGAACAAAATTTTTTTTCATAGGGAAACTAAAAATTGAAAAAAAATTTGCAGATTTTTGTGGTGGGAAGTCTGGTGGTACTGTTGAGAAAGAACAGCATATTTCCTTTTTTATTTTTTTTTTTTAGAAAGAAAGAATCGAGTTGTTGATTAAAATTCCTTGTGTGTTGTGAGGATTACGAAAAAAATTTGTATTGAATGAATGTGAATCTGAAACAGGATTAAAAAAATAAGCATTGGCTTTACACAATGAAACAGGTTTTAAACAGTCACCAGGGAACCTGGAAAATCCTGATTGAAACCAATGGATGCAGTGGATTTCTGAGCACGGCATCATTCCTGTGAGTGTCTTGAGTGACCCCCAAAATTTCCTCACCTGAAAGAGACATTTTATATGATAAAAACAATTGTGGAATCCAATGGCAAAAGATGTCCTGGTTGTTTGAACACTGTGGATTCTCACAGGGACTGTAATCCCGATCCATCTAAACCTGGAAACATTATAGCTCCATTCTGAGCTGCCTAAGGGCACCAATGAGCTGTGCAGGTGTCACCACACACCTCATTTAATGGCCTTGGGAGGCAGAGGATAAAGTGAGATGTTCTGGCCCAGATTTGCCATGCAGAGGCTCTGTCAATCATTCTGGTTCATGACATGCAAAGAGTCAACAGATGGAACCAAAGGTGAGCTTGTGGTGTTGACAGTTGGGTTTTCTTCCTTGAGGGGACCAAAGAATCCTTTGAAAGCTTTTAATCTTTTAACACTGATTTACGAGCCTTGCTAATATCCTTCAGTTAGGCATTTTTTGTGACCGCGATAATCAAATCTCATGCTTCAAAGAATACTGATAGCTGATGACAATGACTTTGGTTCCCTCTTGTTATATCATTTCAGTTTTTTGTCCTGTTCCCTTTTAAAGCCTTAAATATGGGCCCTCTGTGATCAAAAAAGCTGAGGAGTAGACCCAGTCTTGTTGCTACACAGAGGGAAGAGGAGAGGTTGGGAGTTATCCCTATGAGGAAGGAAGCAGAAACTGCCCTCATTCATATAATTGTGCCAGTAGGACCAGCCTGGAGAGAAAAGATGCCCTTGTCTTGCCTCTTTATCCCACATCAGTGGGTTGGAAAGGCACAAAGTGTGGCAGTAGGAGAATGGTTGGGCAGGGAAGAACAGAAAATGTTCTGTATTGGGTTGGGACTGAGCTTTTTTCTGTCCTCCTCAAAAGCAGCTATATAATCAGAAATGGAAACAAAGTGCCAACTCACCCCTGAGCATATTCAGGGTTTTAACACACAGGATGTTTTTCTTAACAGGAGCCACTTTTGTCTTTCCATAATTGGATGACTTAGCACGAGATCTTAGAAAAGCACCACAGCAAGAATGCATTTATCAGGAGTGCTGCTGGCCACCAGGTGCAGAGAGCAGGGAGTGACCTTTCCCCGTGTCACGAGGGGTGAGCACCACACAAAGTGCCACTGTCAGAGAAGGAAACACCTGAGGAGGACAGAGCAACACCAGCACGATCCTATAAAATCCCCAAACCAGTCCTTTCAGTGGGTCCTTGCAATACACAACCAAGAAGTCAGCTTTGGGAAATCTGAGTTTGCTCCTATGTGAGTTCATTTGCAGGATGATGCCACCGTATAAAAAAAGATTCTGACACATATCTGAACAAAGCCCTGCCTCACATGGCATCGAGCTGCCCAGGAGTGAATCAGAAAGTGGTGCTGTTTTTGAAACAACAAGTCTTGTTATGATGCCCCAAGCCTGAGTCTGGGTGGTGATGAGTGATAAAATCACATAATTATGGAATGATTTGAGCTGGAAGGAATCTTAAAGACTATCTCATTCCACCCTCTGCCGTGGGTAGGGACACCTTCCACTATCCCAGGTTGCTCAGAGCCCCATCCAGCCTGGCCTGGAACACTGCCAGGGATGGGGCAGCCACAGCTTCTCTGGGCACCCTGTGCCAGGGCCTCACCACCCTCACAAGGAACAATTTCTTCCCAATATCCAATCTGAACCTCCACTCTGTCACTTTGGAACTGTTCTCCTTGTCCTGTCACTCCAGGCCCTTGTCAAGAGTCTCTCTCCATCTTTCCTGTGGGCTCCCTGCAGGCACTGCAAGGCCACAATGAGCTCACCCCAAAGCCTTCCCTTCTCCAGGATGAACAAACACATTTAGTGGAATTCTCTAAGAAAACAAAGTGTGCCTTAGGAGTTCAAGGTATAACAGGATACTCCCAGTGCTCAAATAATCTACCAGTCTTGCCACAGCCAAAATCACAGCTACCCTCCAAAATCGGAGCTGGGTTTAGCTCCAGTGGGCTGCAAGGTCACCTGCAACAGAACTCCAGGAACGCTCATTAACAGCAACATTAGACAGCAGCAATGGGACTTAGAGTTTATAGCAGAGGATAATTTAAGGCCAGTGGACAGTTGCAAGCTCTTGATGAGTTGCCATAAAATATGGCACATTATCACTTGGTCTTGTGATAAAGGACTCTCAGAAAGACCATCCATCACTGAGCAAGCCACCTGGAGGGAGAAGTCCTCATGGGCTTCATTTAGCCTTCCACCTTGAGGCTGGTGCTTGCCTCAAAAGCTGACTGCAGACCTGAAATTGAGGCTACCAAAACATGGCAATCTGTTGGCACTCTCAATGTTACTGAGGGAAAATTCCTGAAAAGGAGAGATGTAAAGGAGAGATACGAAGAGACCTACAGAAAAAGGACCAGAGGCAGTGGCAGTGAAAAAGAAAAACAAGAGGTATCTGCATAAAATGAGAATTTACGCTGATGCCAAACCAGTGTCTACAGGATTGAAGTCACCACTCTTCAGTAGTAATAGAAGTCAGGCTCAATTAGGTGAATCAAATTCAAAAGTATTCAGTGTTTTTTGTGAGTCAGGGCAGCATCTTACACTGAATTAATTGTTGTCTTTATCACACCTGACAGAATGTGGATGCTGGATCCATGATCATGTGAAGGATTTCTAGTGGTTCATAGGGAAGATAAACTACTAGATTCTTCTTTTTGTCTTCCTGCCTCTCAGGATACAAGAATTATTGAAGACATTATCAAACAGAGACAAGATTTGGCAGCAGTCAGGGTCCCATGTGGCAGGGTAAAGGCAATCCAGGGCAGGGAATCAGTCCCAAATTGCTATAAACCCCTGGAACAGACAGAGTCACAGCAAGCTTGGGCCTTGCTGCAAAGTCAGCACCTGGAGCATTTCCTGGAGGAGCCCTGACACAACCAGGATGGAGCAGGACAAACAAGGTGCTGCCACTCCTGCACAGGGGTGGGACAATCCCAGTGTGTCACTTTGGGGCACAGCATGAGCTCCAGCACAAGGACAGCATGCTGAGGAAATGCTGAGTGCTCCTGGAAACTGTCAGGGTGTGAGGATGAAGGCATGGAATCATTCTGTGTCCAGAGCTCTGCTGGAAGGAAGAAGGAGCACAGGCACTGCCTGTCTCATTACTAGGCAAAGGATTGAGTGTTTATGTCTCTGTGTGTGTGCACATGTGCAAGATGGGATTTTATTTAAAGCAGGACAAGCAGTAATCCCTGAGGATATAAGAGCTGCCATCAGGAAATGAATAACTTCATAGCTAGGGATAGAGGGTGCTTTATTGGAGCCAGACTATTCCACTGGCCAGGCACCAATGTGCCCTGCAGAGCATGGTCAGGGTAAACACTGATCAGCTGGGATCTTCCTGCCATTCCAAGACACCTTTGCCATTTTTAAGGACAGGAGATGGATGGTCAGCTTTCTGGGAATGGGCTCTGGAGGAAGCTCTGGCAAGAGGAGTGGAGCAGTGCCTTCCCACAGTCTGACAGGCCTTGCATGCCCTGCTCTGACACGGCTCGTAGCACTCTGCAGCAGAATTTGTGCCATTCAGCACTTCACAGGCCAGATTTGAGCACCAGATGTCTTGCCATGGGTATCAAACATGAAGAAGAGCGAGAGCAAACAAAGTTAGCAGCATAAACAGTGCAGGGACTGACAGTCAAAACAAGGCAGCCAGGAAAGCCATCCTTACCTGCCTGAGCTGGGACCCAGCAAAGCTTTTTCCTTAGACCAATGCATCTACTGAAGGAAACGTGTGGAGGAGGGTGGGTTGCAGTCCAGCAGCCAGGCTTTAGAAGCAGTTACACTAAAAAAGACACTTAAAATAAAGAAATGGAGAAAACAGAAGGTCATTTGCATCTGCTGCTCAGAGTGGAGCAGATACAAAGACAGAGAGCAGCTGCACAGGTAAGGCCAAAGGAAAGCAGCTGCAGCCTGGCAGGGATCATAGGTAGCAGCTACAGTGGCAGGAGAGTGCTAAAGGAAGGCCAGAGGTAGCTGCAGGGCTGGGAGAAATGTCATGACACAGCCTGAGCAGAGACCAAACCAGAAAACATCAGCACCAAGGTGTTTGTGAGAGAGCCACACCGGTGGGAAATGGGGTAACGTAAAAGATATGAGGGCAATCAAAAGCCTGGCAGTAAGGGGGTCCTTATCTCTTGGAGGGACTCAAGATCTTCAGCCCCAGCTCTAAGCCTGTAGAAAGCCTCAAAGAACCACACAAGGGCAGAAAATGCTGAGCACTGAGTAGTTCGAGTGTCTGTGGCAGAGGGTTGGAAATGCTCCCTGCTACTGTTGTCCTTCCCTGATGAAAATTCCCAGTGCAGGCTGCTTTGCTGAGCTGCTTTGGCAGCAGGGATTCCTCTTGCTTTATTTCCAGCATGCAGGAGAGGCAAAAGTGCTTAACAGGGTGTGTTTCAAACATATACTTGCCTCAGAGCCCAAATTTAAAGTTACAGTTGCATGTCCTCTTTCGGGAACAGGGTTCTTGCTGACCTGCCTGCCCAGAATGTTTCTTGTCTGCTGGAGAGACAGCTCAAGTGAAGCAGAAGCAATTATTTACAGAAAAAGAAAGAACTTGAGTAAACAAAACCACCGGCGGCTACTGCATATTAAAGTGAGAGACCCAGATGTTTTGAAGCCTTGTCCCCAGGTGATTTTAAGTGCTTCAGAATAATTCTAAGTCCTACCCAAAATGAAGGCAGCAAGGCACCCCTCAGACACTACCAGGCCATCTATGTCCCATCTTTTCTGTGCCTTGGGCACTGCTGTTGTTCCAGCTTCTCAGCCTTGCTTTTTTGTGTCTTATCCTACTTTATATCTGGGCCAGGGTCTGTTCTGGACTGGAGATGTTTGTGGCCTATTCCCTTTCTGGAGCCTCTTCTGTACTGGCTGTGGCAGACAGGAATGGTCTGCTTCCTGTTGGTTGTATTCCTTTAGTGCTTTGTTAGATCGTAGCTCTTGAGCTTTGAGCACCTCTTTTTATGATTTATTTTCACCTGAAGTCTCAAAATCAAGTCCCATGGTGTTCAAAATGCCGCTGAGTGCTTAGTGAGCACATTGCAGTAGGACCATTACACTTCAGACAAATCTCTCCCTCCCTATGTGGCAACTTGCTGATTTATTTACAGCTTGCTTGTCTTTAGAATTTCTAAAGCTTTTGTCCCATTATGTCCCACTTTTCGAGTCTTTGTGCATTATGTAGGAAAAGAGAAAGGACATTCAGCTGCATTACCTCCTGTCTGTGTCCAATTGCCTCAAGGCAACAGGCAGCGTGTTAATATTCAACACTTAGAGCAGTATTTTCTGACTTGAGCAGTGCCTAAGGACTGATCCCAGGGTAATGATGCCATTGTACTGTGTAGCAGAGAAGTGCAGGGATAGTGTGAGGCATGCCAGGAAGAGCCTTTCAACAAGGGAAAGGCAGCAGTGAGCATGGCAAGATGGATGTTGTAGGGCAAACATAACAGCACAGGGCAAAACATCTTGCCAGCAGCTACTTCCAAATGTTCTGTTAATAACAGTGTTCTTTCCCAGTCTTAACCAAATATCTGCTTTTCCTACATCCTGATGTGTGCTTTGGAACAGGTAATCACTGTCAAAGCCACATCTCCAAAGCAACAGAATGCTTGGCAGAGATCTCAGCCTCTGGGATGTGTGGCAGGAGTTTGCTGTCTGCCCAAAACCTCAAGGTGATCCACGTTTGATCACTTGGATTCAGAACCTGTCCTAATCATAACCTTTGATTTCCCTCATGCTTACTGATACAGTTTAAAAACAAAAACTATTTGTTGTTCTTAAAAACATAAACTGTTTTACAGTTTAAAAACAAGAGGTGGTGCTTGTCTCTGTCCTCACAAGCCAACATTTTGCCTACAGAAATTTTCATGGCCTAGGTGAAGTGAAAGGAATCCCACCTATCTGCAAGGACAGGTAACACCCAACCACCCAGGCCTCCAGTGTCCTGGCATGTTTTACACATGGCAAGTCCATCCCTTTTCTCCTGTGAATGAATATGAATTTAGAGTTCCTAATGGATGGATTTCTGGTTCTTTATGAAAATTTTACCTAGACCTGCCTGAGGTCACTGTGTGTGGCTCAATTAAGCCAAGATCCTACAAGAGCAAAGCAGAAGAAAAGTAATTATGATGTTTTGTTTGATGGAGAAAAAGAGATAGAATATAATCATTAAGAGATGTCTTCATCTGCAACACTATTTCTGTGTTTGAGGACCTTATATTGTGGGGAAAAGGCGGAGATTAAAAGTACATTAAATATAGCAGCTAAAGATGCTGAATGGCATGGGGAAAAAAAAGAAAATGTGTAAAAATAATGTGTTTCGACATAAGCCAAATCCTTCTTTAATTGATCTCTGCAATTTATTAAATTTATCACAAATCATGAGTAGTTTTAGGTTTCCAAAGTTAACCTTGTTAAAAGAATGATCGCCCTTCTACCACACAGGCATCTGTGACTCTGCAAATCTCATTGGATTGCTACCAGCTGGAAAATCAGAGCGTGGAGCAGAACTCTGACCTTTGTGCTGCTAAATCAGAGGAAACAATCAACTGAAGGAGATAAAGGAGAGTCCTCCTCATTAAGGAGGAAGTGGTACAGAAATCAAATTCATTTGTGCAAAGACTCGCTTTGCCAGCCCACCTAGGCAAAGAACTGCTCCTGCAAAGAACAGCCAGCCACAGGGAGGGCCTGGGGATTCTAACTCAGAGCACTAAATTAATCAGAGCACTGTTAGGAGTTGGCACAGCAGGGATTGGAGGGTCCACTCACTCTGGAATTCTGTTTGTGGAAGAGCTGTAGGAGCAGACCAGGCTGCTCTTTCATTCCAGCCAGGGAAACAACAAAGACATCCAATGACATTAGTGCAGAGTAAACACAGAACAATCAAAGGAGCTATTTCCTCACATAATATGAAAGTCATCACTGTATTGAGGACAAGCACAAGTCATATGTTCCTCTTAAGTCCTACTTAATCCCTGCTTTGAGGATTTGAAGGACATTCAAGTGATTCATAAACCCTGTGCGTGTTGTCTGCACAAGAATGATTTTTACCCACCACAGAGACAGCTGAGCATGGGAAATTCTGCAGTGGGTGTCATCAATGGATTAATGCTGCTGTGTTCAGGAAGGTCTGGCTGAGGCTCTGTCTCACTTGCAGCTGTAGCTTTAACATCTGACATGCTGATAATCTACATTTATGGTTTATGGTGCGCCTTGATTCCCCTCAGGGTTCTGCAAGTTATGTGTGTGTCTTACTGGCATCATTACATATCTGGCTAGGAAAGTAAGTCAAGGAGGAGCTTTGCATCAAGCACAAGCCAAGAATAAAGGCAGGAGGTCTCTTCTGACAGTTTACTGATCTGAGCCAGCACGACCAACTTCCTGTTTTCTAAAAAAAAAAAAAAAGAAGAAGAAAAAAGGGATAAAAAATATCTGCTTGTTTTCAGAGAATATGTCAGGCTGGAAAATGGGCTGGAATCAGCAAGATGGTGCCTAAATGCTTCTGTTTTTGAAAGTAACAAGCAAACTGTTAAAGATGGTTTCAGATATATTGTATACAGTGTGTGTGAATTTATTTTTGCTTGGGTTTTTGTTTATGCCTCATTGTGGTGATCCACAGCAATCTTGTTCCTCTTGTATATTTTTTTTGCAGGTTCCTTGGCAGTGGTTCCTGCATCTATCACAGCTCCGTTCTGCAGCACACAGCGGAAAGGAGATTATTCAGATCTATAGTTCTGTCAAATGACACTCCTTAAGATATTGTGTAAGCTTAAAAAGGTGAATTTATGCTCTGGCTTTTATACCTCTTTGTGCCTGAGGCACTTTGATGTATAAAAATCTTTCAATAAAAGCAAATAAACACGTACACCATTTGCTGAGGCCATGAGCTCCGAGAGTTATTTTGTAGGGGGACTGATAACTTTATACATCCTTTCTTAAAAGTAAAAAGAAAATTGAGACTATTTACAGGGGCCTGGAATGATAGGATGGAAGGGAATGACTTCACACTGACACAGAGTAGATAGACTGGATATGAGGAAAAAATTCTGTGAGAGTGATGAGGCCCTGGCACAGGTTGACCAGAGCAGCTGTGGCTGCCCCATCCCTGGCAGTGTTCCAGGCCAGGTTGGATGGGGCTCTGAGCACCCTGGGACAGTGGAAGGTGTCCCTGCCCAAAGCAGGGGTTGGAACTGAATGGTCTTTAAGGTCCCTTCCCACCCCAGTCATTCTATGAGTCCATGAAATTCAAACAGGTTGCAAGAAGCAGAGTAAAACTGGCATTGAAAATGTATCAGAGACAAACTCTGGTCAGGGTAATTGTTTTTTTCACCTACACATTAAATACTAAAACCTTGATAAAATTCTAGATGCTGGATTCTAGTCCCAAAACCTGTGGTTCTCACTTGTGACCCTCAGCAACAGCAGCAGCAGCATTAGCTTGGTCCACACACTTTTCTTCCCCTCACAATCTTTCATCTTGCCTTTCCTATGCAGTCTGTGGTCTCTGTGGAGCAGGAAATGGTCTGTCCATGTGGTATGTAATTCAGGTGTCCCTGATCCTGTGCCAATAGGAAAATATAAAAATCCCCAGTTTGACACTCAGCAACACAGCTGGAAAATTGGAGAGGGGGCAGCAGCACCGTTTGTTCCTAATAGAGAGTGACCTCTGGCTCTGTCCAGCTTTGATCACTGAAGAGAAGAAAGCTTTCCCAGGTCCTTTCCTACTGCTTCCCCTGCTGCTGTGCTGTTCTTTTTTGCTCCTAGATATTTCCCCAGCTGCAGCTCTCTGTCCCTGCTGGGGAAAATGGTGCTCCCTGACAGCAGAGGTGTCCTGGGTGCAATTATAAACCAGAGGGATCTCCTGTGGCATGAGGAATGTTGCATTTACTCTTGATATTTAGCAAGAACTGGTGATCCAAAGCTTGCTGGCCCCACTGCAGCCCTCCTTTCCTTCAAAACCCCTCCCGAGTTCTGTCCTGTAGCTCCATCCTCCATGCTGGAACACCTTTGGCTTTGCAGCAGATGGCAATGCAGCACTGCCCGCTGCCAAGATGAGCCACTTCATTTTTCCATCCTCTGCATCTAACTATGAAGCAGCAAAAAAAAAGGGAAAAAAACCCCACTTGGCAGCGGATCTGTGGCAGGTTATCTCCTGTAGTGGGGCTCTCAGCAATATGAGCACATTGATTCAAATAACTCAGGAACAACCAAACGGAGGAGTCCAGAGGCAGCTGGCCCTTACTGACATGGTGGACATAGTCCTGAAGACAATCTACAGAGTCAGCTAAAATTCCAACCTCAGGCTCCTAAACAGCTCAGATTTTTCTGTGCTTTTCTCACAGGAGGGGCAGAGAATGTCCCCTCAGTGCAGCACTGAAATGGATCATTTTCTTGGCATTGTACCTTTCCTATCTGCTCTCTCTACCCACTTTCATCACATTGTGTCTCAGCATTAGCCTGGCTTTTGGGCATATGATGCTGTGGAATTAAAAACTTAAGTTTTTAGCAGATTAATCCAAACAACTCCCAGCTGTGACAAAAACAAAAGCAATCTTCAAATGGGGAACCAGGTATCACAGCAAGGAATGCACAAGATATCCATGGGTAGATTAAGTTCAATTAAAAAGATCCATTTTATTTCCTATTCTCTCTATGTGCTTTTAATCATTTCAATAAAGGCAAATCAAGAACTTTCAACTTGCTCAGGCCCACACTGAGTTAAAACTTGTATTTTATGAAGGAAGAATTTTCCAATTTCCTATTTTTTGGAGTTAAGTAGCATTTTCCATGGGCCACCAAATGTCTTCAAAATAACTGAAGCTTTGTAAATCCAAGGAAAAGAACTTCCTTTCCTTCTGAAACCCTGAATCTCTCTTAGAAAATAAACAGGGATGGACACTTCAAGATGGTAGTTCCCATTGCAAGACCTGAAGAATTTTACAGAAATCCCTCTTCATGGTCTTCTGCCTTGGGGCTGTGGCAGAAGGGAGCTGGGGAGCCAGATTCAAGCTCTTGGTGCAGTGCAAAGCCATGGCTTCTGATGGATTTGCTTATCACTGAGGATGCCAGGAGAGTGAAAAAGGGTCAGGAAGTTCAGAGACAGCCTCAAGGAGCAGCCTCCAGCAGCAGGGAAGTGAGCAATACTAAAAGATAAAGAGCATCGTCATTTTCCAGGGAGCTTGACGAAGTTTTCAAAGAATACAGCATTTCTGATACCACGTAGAGTAGATGCAATGCTTTGTTGTAAATCAAATTAGGCAAGAGATACCAGCGTTTTGACATCTCCCCCACAAAAGCTCATGCATTCAAAACAAACAACAGGAAAAAGAAAGGGATATGAAAACATCATAGCTAAAATGTGCCTTTCATCTTCTTGTGTCAGGATCTGAATTATTACAGATCAGCAGTGTGCTATCCTGCTTCATGCTTGTGAAACATCCATAAGAAATTTTTGGTTTGACTTGAAAACAGAACAAAACACAAACTTCCCCTATGCAAACTATTTCAGCTAAGTCCAAGGGATCATTTTGCATTTTGAAATGCACAGAAAACTCAAGACACTTGCAGTCAAAATTACCTTTCCCAACCCAGCAGCATTCATTTAGGCTCTGCAGTGTTTTTGCTGAGCTGTGCTGGAGTTTTGACTCGTGTTAATCAGGATTTTCGTGCCTGTTCTTGTCTGTGCAACAGAAATAGCAGGCAGTAGTGTGTACCTGGAAAAAACTGACCTAGCTGAGAAGTTTAAGTTGATTATCTTGGAGTACAGACCTAAGAAGTTAAGGACAAAGAGTGTTTTCCTGTGCTGCTTTTACTATGGGTGAAGCAAGACCAGAAATTAAGGGTGGACAACTGGAGGTGAGTCTCAAAGCACAGCAGTTAAACTCTCCAAATCTTCCAGAGTCCAACAGCATTTTATTTTCCTGAGCTGCAAGAACCTGCAGGACATGGAAGTGCCTGCATGGGTGAACACAAGCATTGGCCATCTGGATATAGACAAAATGACACTGCAAACTATAGGAGAACAGGCTTTGACAAGACTCAGTGAAACAGGAAAGTGTGGACAGAAATCTGATGGTTAATTCTAAATATTTATCTACTCAGTGCATCAAAGATTGACAGAGTTCAGATACCTCAGATCCTTGGAGACAAGTATTTTCCTAAATATTTTTTGGTTTTTAGACACTGAACTTCTGTCTCCAGCTACCATTGTGCAGTTGTGGGGTTTTTCCCCTTCTTAAATCTGTTATCCCAGAGGTGCTACCACTATCCCTGATGGACTCAGCCTTGGCCAGTGGCAGGTCCATCCTGGAGCCACCTGGAATTGGCTCTGTTGGACGCAGGGAAAGCTTCCAGCAGCTTGTCACTCCTGCTACCAAAACTATGCCCTGTGAACCCAGTGCACTCCAAAATGAAAATAACCACAGTGAAAGGTTGTATATTTTTCTCAAAATTCCTCGGTGTATTTTTCCAGGCTTAAATGAGGCTGATTTTAGAATATTACCTTTTCAAGGTAAAGCTAGAAATAGCTTCCCTGCCAGAAGCAATTCCTGCTAAGTGCATTCTTTGAATGCAAGGCTGGCCTTTAGGGATCTGCTTGTATGATGCAAATGTGCAAAGATGGATGTGGAAATAGGAAAATCCTTTCACACAGGCTCTTCATTTGAGCTTTCTTGTCCATAGAGAGCAGGGGCACAAAGTTCAGTGGCCTAAACTTAAGTTGTACCTTGGAGTATTTTGGAGTTACATTTTCTTTCTGTGACTTTCCCAAGTAGATGTTATATATCAAAATATGATCCCAAACAGGCTTATTTGCTTCAAAGTGTTACCTTTTGCTAGCCAGGATTTCTTCATGATTTTCAGTCTAAACCTGCTCTTGGTCAGCATGATGGTGCTGAAAGTTCTGCCAGGGCATCCTGTTATAGAGAGGATTCCAAAATATGTCCTACACTGTTTATCCAGTCACAGCCAAAATAACACACTTTAATTCACAGGGCAACTCACAGCACCTCTGTGGGATGACACAAAAATGGTAAAGATGGTAACTGCAGAAAATTCCTGCTGGTTTACTAAGAGAGGGAACATGAGGAGGGACTCTTTACAGGGGCCTGGATTGTCAGGGCAGGAGGGGATGGCTTTGATGCCTTCTGGAGGCTGACCTGGAACAGAGACTAGACAGAGCAAAAGGATAAAGTAGGGATTTATTAAAAGGCCTCAATGAGCACACTTGGGCAGCACAAGAGTCCAGCTGGACCTCACTCAAGATGCCACAAAATGGTCACAAAATGGACACCTGATTATGAGGTATCACACTTTTAAAAGTTCTGGTCCATTAGCATATTGGTGTTAATTGTCCAGCCATAGCTTCAGGTTATGAAGCCCTATTTTCTTTATTTTTTTCTTTTTACTTTACTTTTATTTTTGTTCTTGGGCTTGAAAGTTGTTCTTGGTATTATGTTAGAGAAGGAATTCTTCTGTCTATCTACTCTGTAAAGAGACCTTAGTAGCACTTAATATGAAACCTAAAACTACCCACTAAAACAGCACAGATAAAATACATAAAAGCTAAAACTTAAGGCATCAGCTTTATGCTGATAGAGAGCAGTTTTTGATTGGGTATCAGGAAGAAATTGTTCCCTGTGAGGGTGGTGAGGCCCTGGCACAGGGTGCCCAGAGCAGCTGTGGCTGCCCCATCCCTGGCAGTGTCCCAGGCCAGGTTGGATGGGGCTGTGAGCAGGGGATTGGAACTGGATGTTATTTAAAGTTCATTCCAACCATTCTGTGATTGTGGGAAAGTGGTTGCAAATGGTAAAACCACATCTGCCCAGCACCCCCCTCAAGCCATGATTTCAATGAAACAACACAGGCCAAACATTGCTTTAGCCCTTTGCTCTTTGGATAATATTACCAGCCCTCCCAGGCTGGAGTGTAAGGAGCTTAGCTCTGCAGCTTTATTGTGACTAATCTCGTCAGAGACTGCTGTGGCAGCCAGGCTCCCCTAAGGCAGACGGTGGGGAGGATCTCAGGGAATAAGGGAAAGGCAGATGGGGAAGCCCCACATAAATCATAAAGGATATGAAATAAACATTCAAGAGCTCAATGAAAATCCCAGATTAAAAAAACCACCAAAAACCACCCAAAACCATATCTGGTCTCAGGCTGCTTTGCACCTAAAAATATCAAAATCCCATTTCCATACTTTCATAGACTGAGGGAATGTAGAACTGTATCAGGAGAACCTCATGTGGGCATGAACCTATATGAGACTATTCTTGCTGGACTTTCCATGAGATTAAAATAAATTTTACACTCCAGAATTGCTACATTAATAGTGGCAAATTCACAAAATAATGTGACTCTGTCATTCTGAAAATTAGTTTATCCTCAACCTCAAGGCAGCAAAATTACCTTATGAAAAGATTAATTAAAACAAGAGTTTATTTTTTATTTTCTTTCTCTCAGGAAAAATAAAATCACCTGAAAATAATAGGATGATAAGAGAGGATAGACTCTGGCTTCGACTGTAGTGAAGATCCAAAAAGCTAGGACATTTCAGGTTTTCCTATGGTTTCCAACAGAGATCAAGAAAGAAATATGCACCATATAAAGGGCCAAAAGGATAGATCCAGCCCAGTGGGATAGATGGGAAGAGACCCTGGGCAAGGTTATGAACTTACAAAGGAGAAAAGTGTATTGCTGGGAATCTGCTGTGACTGCTCTGTGGCTACAAGCTTCCAGAGTTGTGTAAAATGTGCTTTCTCCAGTGATTTTGATTTCTATGCTAGGAACTCACTTGTTAATGCAGCATTTTCTTAGCAAAAGAAAAAAAAAGAAAAGAAAATCTCATGGAAAGCTTTGGTTTCTGGAAGTATGTAGGCAGGAAAAATGACAGTCATGATGGACAGAATCACATCATGATCTCAATGCACAGATGGGCCTAACCTTTGTCAGATCTGCTGCAAGGCACGTCAGAAGAACAGGGGGAGCTGGCTGAGAAAACATAAAATTTCCTGAAAAACACATATTTATCCACTCATATCTGTTCATCCATCCACTCATTGATCTTGTGCACACCCTGACAAGACATCTTTCGAGCTTCCTTTCTTTCCCCCCTCACACATCAATCCAGGCAGTCATTGGACATGATAATTATAGTAAGCTCTTAAATCCCAATAAAGCTGGCTACTCAGAGGCTTCCATGCCATTGACTTTTTAACACAGTAATGATGATTAAACTGTATTGCATTTGAGTATTTTGAGAGGTTTACCTCTTGATTAGACTTAGGGAAAGGGAGGAAATACTGTCAGAAATGGGAAGGAGATATTTCAGCCTGGAAAGAGGTTATGTTTTCAAATTTTGACTTTCTGAACAGTGCTGTGAGGGCTCAGGAACAGCCAGTGCTGTGGAAACCCATGTCCTGCAACACAAGCTCAATTTCTTAGGCTGTACTTGCAAAGGGGCCAAAACCTTGCCTTGCTACTCGTGATTGTGCCTAAATTCCAACACCCAGCATCACCAGTGGAAATGTCCAAGGTTTTCACTACCAAGAGCAAAACCAGAACCAGGGTGGGGGGCAGAAGAAACAAAACCAGGGATGCAGCACCTCCCACCCTCCACCTGCATGTTGGCCAGGCATTGCCTCAGAGTTATACCAGCCCTGCCTGCCTCCTCTCTCCATCCCACCCAGGCAGGAAAATCATACACAGCTCACCACAAACCTTAGGAGACACCAACTAGTTCCTCTTCTGGCCTAAAGTCACAGAGTTCAAACACTTCCTCTAAGGGAAATGCCTTCTGAATTGCAAATTTCACATGATTCAAGACTTACTCAGAGCCCTTCTTTCCAGCACACCTCACAAAAGGCACCATTTAGTTTTGCTGCCTCAAGATCTTTCTGTTCTGCAGCAGCAGCAGCAGAGTAGGACCAGAATGAGGAGGGAAACACATGAGATAAGTGAACATTTGGCAGTCCAAATGGCTCAAAGGTGAGGAAGGCATCCTGGCACATAGTGAGTCAAGAAAAAAGAAAGTCAAGAGTCAAGAAAAAAATCTAAAAAGTGTTGATACAGCTGAGAGGAGTATGCTCTGGGTGGAGAAGGGTTGCAGGGGAACTGCAGCATTACAGGGGCTGTGAAACCTTCAGAGGACTATGGGTGAGTAGAGCAAAGCAAGGTTCATCAGCTCCTTCTCCTGAATCCAGTAAGTGACTCTTACACAATCTGGATGTCATCAGAACCAGCTGATTCACTCCATTTTGGTTACTGTAAGTGCCATGAAGTTCTGTGTACAGCAAACAGTGATTCACAAAGGATGAGTAAGGCCCAGCAGTCTGTGGCAAGAGCAGTGGGAACCTGCCAAGGCCAGGGCAGCCCGTGTGTTCTCTGTGTCACAGGACTGGGGTGACATGCCAATCCCTTTTGCTCCTTATTTTCCAATGAAGTTTGTCCAGACTCCTGGCCATAATCAAGGCCCATTGGATGCCCAGGTCATTTTGTACCAAGACACAGCTTCTGGTTCTGGGCAGAATTGCTTCTGAAGGGCAAAAATAAAAAAATATCATCAGTACTGTAGCTCTTGGTAGAAATTGGGGCTCTGGTTCTGTGTGACACTGAGGAGGGCACAAGACTTTAGACAACAACTACTGTTCCTGTCTAGGAAAAGCAATATCAGGTGACTGCAAATGTATATGAGAGGGACGAAATGAAAGGGGCCAAAGATATGTCAGCTGAAGGGGAAATAATTTGAAAGGGCCAACCTTAGTTTCTTCAGCAAACTGAAATCCAAAGGCTTGATCAGTGAGGATATAAAAAGGTAGATTTTGATATTGAGGCTATTTTATATTCCCGCTGACTGGTCTACAAAGAGAATGTCTATGATTCTACCTTTTTAAAATGTTTTATACCTTCAGCCCGTGTTTATTCGTTGCTTATTTCCCTACTCACTTCCACTGACACTGAATATACACAGAAAAATAGCTGTCTTTATAAATTCCAGCATCTCCCTCTGTGGAAAGTTCCCTGAGCAGCTGTTTAACAGCACACAACACCCCTGTGCACCCCTTCAGGGTATGAAGGAGTGCAGATCCCCATATCCCATTGCCATTGCAAGATGAAAGTGTAGATACTTAGGCTATAATTAACCACACTGAATTTGAGCAGTAAGCTAAGGTTAATGGTCCTACAACACTTGAGAAAAGTGTAATTGATCTCTTAGAGAGCATGAGTGATTAGGAGATGGGTTTGTGTCACTGGGAAGGTAGTGCTGTCAACACCACAGTGCCTACTAACAGTGCTCACAGGGCACCCTTCACCCAGCCTAATGAAATGGATGTGCTTCATCTCCCACATTTGCCAGCACCTTATAAAAACAGACCTGGGCTGACTCCACTGCCTTTTGTGTTGGTCACAACCAGAGGAACTGCTCAAATAGGGATTTGTGCATCTCAAAATAATCCAAATCCTGTCCCTCCCAAAGTCAGGTAATTCTGCTGTTCCCATTTTATTACACCTGAGCCAGAGCTGCAGTAAATTGCCTCAAACACCAGGAACTGCTGTGGCACTGCATCCAAGGTGATGAAGCCTGAGCCACTTAGGATATGGTAAACTGAGACCAAAGATTCACAGAATTACAGAATGGTTTGGGTTGGAAAGGGCCTTAAAGATCAGCCAGCTCCATCCTCCTGCCATGGGCAGGGACAGCTTCCACCAGCCCAGGGTGCTGAGAGCCCCATCCAGCCTGGCCTGGAACACTCCCAGGGATCCAGGGGCAGCCACAGCTTCTCTGGGCACCCTGTGCCAGGGCCTCACCACCCTCACAGGGAACAATTTCTCCCCAATATCCAACCTAACCCTGCTCTCTGTCAGTGTGAAGCCATTGCCCCTCTCCTGTCTCTCCAGGCCCCTGTCAAGAGTCTCTCTCCATCTTTCCTGTGGGCTCCCTGCAGGCACTGCAAGGCCACAATGAGCTCACCCCAAAGCCTTCCCTTCTCCAGCTGAACAATCCCAATTCCCTCAGCCTTTCCTCCCAGCAGAGCTGCTCCATCCCTCTGCTCCCCTTGGTGTCCCTGCTGTGGCTCCAGCAGCTCCCTGTCCTTGCTGTGCTGGGATCCCAGGGTTAGATGCAGCCCTGCAGGAGGGTCTCTGTCAATGTGGACTTACAGACTTGCTCTTGTACCACAATGGGACTCCATCATGGGAGAATCCACCTCTGAAAATGAGAGGGAAGGTACAATAAAAAATTTTTGTCTGATCAGATTCACCAGAGTTATATTCCAGAAAGATTTCTGGGGAAGAACTGTTCAACTGCCAGCCTTTTCTTCCCAGCAAAACCAAGTTTAACAAAATAAAGTAAAAAAAAACTAAAAAGATTATGGAAGGATAGACATCTTTTCCATTTCCATTGACTGATTGATTTCAATTCATCAACTTGTCTACCCCATCATACAAACTGACTAAAACAACAAATGAACTTTGTAATTGTATGCCCTTTCTTAATGCAGATGTGAGCCTAAATTTCCTTCTCAACAATTGGTTGTATTTCTACTTGAGCTTTTCACTGTAGAACAGAAATAGTTCTTATCGGACTCCAAAGATATGGGCAGATTAGAAGGAAAACAAATGCTGGGGCAGAAGAGATGTAGTTCTGCTTGTATTTTTTATCAGCTCTAGATGTTGTCCCCAAGTTAAGAAACAGTGCAGCCAGAGTGGAGCTACCCAGGGCTGAGTATGTGTCTTAACTGCTTCTGCAGAGAGGTGTCATTTCCAAGTGCACAGAAGATACAATCCCATTAAGGACAGTCTTTCCTCAACATCTTTCATTCTGCTGCCCTTGGATTTTGAGAAACTTTTGAAAAGGACGTGTCTCAGAGCAGCTGAACCCCTTGTTTCCCTGGTGTCACATGCACACCTGAATATCTTTATTAGAAACATGAATAATATTCTTCAATTTTCTAAGAACAGAAATTTAATTTTGTGGCCAAATGGAGGCAGCTGGATCACAGCCACTGTCTGCCCATGCTGCTAGAAATTCCTCTGAAGTGTCCAGTGTAATGCAGAGTGGTTCACAACGTGAAGAATGCACACAAAATCTCTCACTCAGAGCCGAGTGAGCTGCAGTTGGGAAGGATTTTGGCCCCCTCATATCTGTCTCCTGCTTCCCTCTGCTGAGCTAAAGCACCAGGCATTGAGATGCTGAGCCAAAATATAGCATTTCCTACAGAGCTCTGGTTTAGAGACATTTGAAATATGACAGTGCAGACTAAAACTTATGTTTTCCTGATGGCAAAGAGAGGAGGAGCAAAACAAATTATTTTCAAGGACACAGTATTGCTTGGGTCATCCAGACAGCAGCAGAAACTTGTTAACAGGACAGTGAACATCGAATATACCAATATTTGGGTATCCTTGAATGCTTGTGGGTGGTGTTTTCACTTTTAAGCCTTAAAGAAAGCTCATGACCTTGCAGTGGCACATCCCTATGGCAGAGAGTCCTGTCCACTAATTCTTGCACTAAACCTGCATCTTGCTTTGATGATCACATTAAATGGCAGGACAGGAGCTGGAAAGGTGCAGGTTAGTATTTTGCCAATTTAGCAATAGCTGAATGTAAGTTAAATTCTGGATATGTCAGCACATCACATTCTGGGCTGGGAAATGTTTGGGTTGGAAAGGGTCTTAACATTTTTCCATTGTTTTCCCACCAGCACTTGAACTCTTACTCAGGCAGCATTTGCTTTTTTTACAGTTGGTTTCTCTCCTTCAAGTATCTTTAAAAACAGGCAGTTAAGCAGTGTAAGGTCACAGATGGACACCACTAATCTTCCTAAAAATGAGGAGAACCTCCTTGTTTTCCATCAGTGCTGCCTCCATATCAAATGTGTGTCTGAACAGGCCAGCACAAGGGCACACACTGCCCACGTTCCCAGCATTAGTGCTCACCTTTCCTGCACCAGCCCACTGGAAAGGGGAAAAGGGAATTTGCCATCCTCTCTGAATGACAACTGCAAGTCTGAACTTTCACACCTAGAGCTGAGAGCTTGATTTTGAGGAGAACCACAATAATGAATGAGGCAAACACTGCAATGGTGAAAAGGAAAGTTGTGGCCAGCACAAAATACTTTATCTAATGTGGTGTGACACATGAGACACCTTTTGTCCTTATGGCACTTGAATTGTTGACTGATTTAATTTCAGTTTGAAAAAGCTGTTTGAGATGACACTCAGGGCAGGGTGTTTTCAGGATAGTTAACTTCACTATTACATCAGTTCACATTAAGACAGGCAAAAAATAGCTTTTAAAATGAAAATATAAATCTTAGCCAGCAAAGGAAGCAGCTGTTCAAGCTTGGCTTCTTTCTTGATGTATATTTAGTCAAATGCACTAAACCTGCAAGGGACCAAAAGTAAAATATCTGTAGTATGGCTTTCTGCACCCTCCACATCCCCAAAATCCCAGCAGTTCACAGATATACAAAACCAGCCTAAAATCTGAGCAGCAGGGTCTCCACTGGAATATACTTGCCTAGTTCAGCAACTGGACTTTTATTTAACACAAACCAAAAACCTGGAGAAAGCTGCTACAATGCACTCTGTGCTCTGCTATCCCCACTAGTGCATGGAAGAAGCCTGGAAGTCAAAGTGTTCTCAGATAGCCACAGTTTCGAGTATTTAATCATGCCAAAACTCACTTAGCCCTTGAAATCAGACAAGATCAAGCTTATGAAGTGTGGGAAGCTCCTCCAGCATTCACTCAGTGGCAATTTACTGTAACTCCAGTAATGAGTTCCTCCCATGAGGCACTCGCATATCTGAAGCACTATTTCCTGAGGCTGTCATGTCATTAATTTCCAGTGTTTATAGGCCAGTGGAGCTCCTGGATTTGCTGTGTGTGAGGGCTGGGAGATTCTAATGCATCTGCTGCAGTGCAGAGCATGGGTATCAGGCCTCCAACACAGCCCCTTCAGAGGGAGGAGTTCAAAACAGAGGAAACTCTAAAACTGGAAATACAAGTAGGGTGAACACATTTGCTTTCAAGTTATCTTTTAAGCACAAAGCTAAACACTTGCTCATCAAAATTAGGGTTTTAACTTGGATTTTCAAACCCCTTCTAAGATAAATCAGATGGAGGAAATTTTCTCATATTCCCTCAACCCCAGTTCAAAGTTTTCTTTGTGAACCATTTCAATCTG
Organism: Thryothorus ludovicianus; assembly: GCA_013397245.1. NCBI lineage: Eukaryota > Metazoa > Chordata > Aves > Passeriformes > Certhiidae > Thryothorus > Thryothorus ludovicianus. Next base: position 4,823 of record VZTB01006899.1, on the reverse strand, counting down.
AGTAACTCTAAAAAAAACACTGCTATTTGTTGTTGCTGTAATGAAACATTTTGTTCCAAATTTGACCAATCTCTCTTCTCTTTTTCCTTTTTTTTTGTTTTTTTTTTAAGTAAATTTTTAACCCTGAGTAGATTTTTTCTTTTGCCTACCAAGTTTTTTAATCAACCAAGTAAACAAAGAATATAGTACTCCACCACCTCTTCTATGAGGAACTACAAAGGGATTTTAAGGCATCAGCAATGTGCCTGTAAAACCATGGATTCTGACCAGGGGAGGGAAGATGCTGAAGGCAAAGCAGAAGGTTAAACAGTAGAGTAAGCAGCATGTCAGGAAATGCGGAGGAAAATGTCATTTATTCTTGTCCAGAAGCCTTTTCACTTGGCAGAACTGCAGAACCTCATTTTGTAGGAGATATCCATAGGACTTGCAGACTTAAAGTAATTCCATCTAAATTTTAAGCCAGAGAAAAGCAGTATTTCCATTCCGTGTGTGTGCCTGGTGGAGGGATGGCACCTGTAGGGGTGGCTCTGCCTTGGCAGGAGGGTTGGACTGGATGATCTCCACAGGCCCCTTCCAACCCAAACAGTTCTGTGATTCTGTGACCATAAATCATGCTGCAGGATTTGGATCACAGTAGGAATTTATCACCAGAAAATTCCTCAAGTAGAGGAATGGAGTCCTCAGGGAACATGTGATGATGTAACTCCTGTTTGATAGCATTTTTATTGTTCTTCCCTGTATTCCCATCTTTGTGAAGCACATTTTTAGTTCTTGAAGGTCATATTTTTTTATTTTAGAGTTCTCTTTAAAATAATTACCTTTTTTCCCCACTCACAAAAAAAAAAAAAAAGTGATTTATACCTACATCTCCTCTAGGGCAGTTTTGACTTCTAAAGCTTTGAATATTTGTGCTTTTCCCTGAAGTTAAGGAAGCAGATAATTTATCTGTTGATTCCCGACATTGCTGTAAGATAGTGAACTTTTAATATATTGGTTTGTGATAGCAACCAGGCAGTCCAGATGAGTATGTGCCTAAACATCCTACAATACAAGAAGGTAGAGAGGATGTTTTATGGGAAAATGAGACATGGATTGATCATACACAACACGGGATACACCCCTGAAAGCTGGACACACCAGCCTGTCTCTGCCTTGGCTATCAGCACACAACAGCTGTGGTAAAAGTGGGATTTGATCTTGGCTTCCTTATATGTATGGAAAAAGAAGTTCCAATGCTAGGATCCTGCAGCTCTTTTAACATAACTGTCCAAATGAATAAGTAAAAAAATATAAAATATAAAATAGGCAGTGTTGTCGGGAAACAAACTGGAAAAACACAGAATATTTGTGGAATAGAATTTTTAAACAAAATATGACTTTCCTTATACCTGCAGCTCTCCTCTCAGCCTCTGCAGTCCTCTGGGCTTTAGAAATGTCTGCTTTTCAGGGAGATTGGACAAAGCACAACTTTTAGTTGTACCCTTTGCCATCTCCCACAGGCACTGTGCCAGACAAATGAAAGTCATTATCCTCCTTTCCAGTCATGCTCACTTGGAGGCTGAGCCCAACCACCCACCTACTCCCCAGCCCTTGTCAGCTGGTGATTTTTCACCTCTTCTCTCCTCATCCTGCCGTTCCCAACATCCCATTAAACCCTGTTTGCTGCTTTGCCTTCGCCCAAGAAAGCTCAGCACTGCAAGCCCTGATAAGTGAATTTAACCTTCAGCATGAACATCAAGTCTCACATGACTCAGGCACACAATTAAGCTTTGCAAGATAAGGGGCTAATTAATTTAATTGCCAAACAGAAAGAGGGAACTCCTACTCAGGTTTGCCTGAAATCATGTTGTTAATTAATAATTTATTTATTTGAGGTTTTACTTTGAAACCAGAAGGTAATGGAAATGTGAACAATAGCTCCTTGTTCCTCCCTTTAAATTTTGATTTTCCAGGTCAAATGGAAGCCTCTCTTTTAGTGCATGTGGGAGGGAAAAAATAAAAAGAAGACTTTCTGATGTTTCAGATAGAATTTTAAAGGCTCTACTTTTACTTTAATCAAGGAGTAGTGGGATTAAACAACAATTAACATGTTATCCTCTATCATGAGACCTTTGCACTAAACGTGCTGGTGTTAACAAATTGTTCTGTGGAAAAAATGTTCTGACATTGGGTGGATTTGGTTAACCCCACTGGAGACATGTTTATTAGTGACTGACTCAGGATTCTGATGAGCAGGAGGATTTAGAATATACCTGATTTTAAATGGAGCAGTTCAATGAATATATGGAATATCTGCTCAAATGGTGAAGGTTAAAAAATTGCAAAATAAGCATTTGACTAAACCACAAATCTAAATCTGGTTCTCAGAAGAAATGTTTCAATTTTTTTCCCCCAGGAATTTATTCAGGCTTTTTTGCAAAATTTCTATGTTGGAATAAATGTTAGAATTTTCCCTGTAAAATGGCCCAAGTTGCTCAGAAGTTCTTCAAAAGTAAGTAGAAGCAAAAATTTTATTATTTCCTCAGAATATATTTTTCCCAGCTTTACTTTAAATCCATTCTCTTGACACTGAAGATAATTTTTAATGTACAAATCTCCTTCTGTCAAAAAATTCAGTATGGAAATGGTCCATCATTCATTTTCTGCTTCTGTCCTAGAGCAGTGAAGAACCATACTTAATAACATACTTGCTATCTATCTAGTAACAGTTTCTGCAGCATCTTCTGGGATGCTAACACCCAGAGCAGCAGGGAAACAGTCAACTGAGCCAATCATTCCAACTCNGCAGCCACAGCTGCTCTGGGCACCCTGTGCCAGAGCCTCACCACCCTCACAGGGAACAATTCCTTCCCAATATCCAATCTAACCCTGCTCTCTGTCAGTGTGAAGCCATTGCCCCTTGTCCTGTCACTCCAGGCCCTTGTCAAGAGTCTCTCTCCATCTTTCCTGTGAGCTCCCTGCAGGCACTGCAAGGCCACAATGAGCTCACCCCAAAGCCTTCCCTTCTCCAGCTGAACAATCCCAATTCCCTCAGCCTTTCCTCCCAGCACAGCTGCTCCATCTCTCTGCTCCCCTTGGTGTCCCTGCTGTGGCTCCAGCAGCTCCCTGTCCTTGCTGTGCTGGGATCCCAGGGCTGGATGCAGCCCTGCAGGGGGGGGTCAGCAGAGTGGGGCAGAGGGGCAGAATGCCCTCTCTCACAGAATAGAGAATGGTAGAGATGAGCAGGCCAGCAGGCAGTGCTCCTCCTGAGCTGGATTTCCCCAAGAAGGGAATCTGTGGTCCCTCCCTTTGTGGGAAACGCCCAAACGCTGTCCCAGGCTTCGAAAGGAGAGACTGGACACACTCCTGGGCACTTTGTGGGAGATGGAACAGCAATCAAGGTTCTGAGTGGCAGTTTGGAACAAAGCTTTGCAGCAGGATACAGGACAGGGATAAGTTAGTCATGAGCCCAGATGAAGAGTAATCCTGCATTAGTCACACCACAGATAATAAGAGCTGGAAAATGATGACATGTGAGCCTCATGTTAAACCCACTTATGCTTAATTCTCTGTGCTGAATATAAATTGTTCTAAAGAACAACGCATTCCTCTACAGAACAATTCTTCACATCATGCCACTAACATCTCTGTCATCTCGATTTAGGCCATTTAAATGTCAGTAAGACAAGTTAACACTGCCTAAGGGCAACCCTGTCCCATGCACCAGAAATCTTGTTCTATCATATTCTGTTTTCCTGCAGTGCCTCATGAAAAGATGCAACTTTTGCACACAAAAAGGTAGATTTGCAGTGGGGTTAGAGAGGAGAGGGAAGGTGAATCCCCTTTCTCCCCCCGTATTCCTCCCCAGTGCAGTATGAAATATAAAGAATTAAGATCTAATGTGGCTTGGTGTATCTCTTCCACCACCGTGCTGCGGCCAGCCTGCCATGTGGAAATGTTTCCCTCCCACTCATTCCATCCCTGAATGCCTTGATTATCCAGAGGTGTATTTCCATGTCCCAAAAACCCCCAAATGAAAAGCCATGGATGATGAGGGAGCACAAGTCAAGTTTTCCTTATGAATACAAGGAGCCCATCTGCCCTGCATGCACTTTGAATGCCAAAAGATCTACAATTTATACCACCAGACAGGATTGTTAGACATTAAAAACACAGAAAATATCATAAGCCACAGAATCAGGTTGGAAAAGACTTCCAAGGTCATCGAGTCCAACCTTTCACCATGCTGGTCACAGAGAAACTGGGTTTTGAAGGGCAGAATGTTCCTGAGAGAAAGGGGAGCTACTCTGTTGCTTTCTGAGGATACAAGTTCAACATAAAAAGTTATAATGAATTTTTCTTTTGGCAAAAGTGGGTGTAGAGCCTGACAGCATTAAAACCTCCGAGGTGAAATTTAAAAATGTTAGCAGATTATTAGCAGCATATAAAAAAAATGTGCAGAAAGCTGCAGTGCTGATTTAATGAAGCACAGCTCTCTCCCCCCCTTGCAGCCTGAAGAGGGGCTCTGAGCCTCCTGCCACAAGGTCCCCTCACCTGAAGCCATGGGGCTGTATGGTGCAGACACTCAACCAGGTGCCTCCTACCTGCTGAGGTTCCAGGTTTGTCCCACCTGCAGGAGAATTTCAGAGCAGAGGCTCAAAGGGTACCTCTGAAGGAGAGTTAAAACAAATTTTATAAACAAACAACCTCTGCATCCTGGGAGAGCTGTACCTGTTCCTGCAGTTTTCTCTAAAGGTAATGTGTAGCCTGAGACTCACAGGAAATGTATTTTACCCACCCTCTGGAGACCGAACTTCTGAAGCACTGTCACAGCATTTTTTCCC
>VZTB01006897.1:3524-28084 GCA_013397245.1 Thryothorus ludovicianus | reverse complement strand
CAAAAGTATAATTCAGAGGGAAGGTGTTTACACTCTCCATTCCAAGGGAGGCTCCTACCTTCCTTAGCAGACACCTGTTGTTCAAACCAAGACAGAAGCAAGACATCATGATAAGCTTGTTTTTACACGTTAGGCAGATGCGTCCCTCTTTCCCTCTCAAAGTAAGAACTTTATACAAAGTTTTAGTGTACTTATTGTTTCAAAGAGACCAAACACCAAACTTCTCTTGAACGTGATATCCTCTGGTTCCCTGAAGCTTTTCACACAAGCTGGAATTTAGACACACAGGGGAAGTGGGAATTGAGAAGCTGTTCCATCTCTGCCTACGTTGTGTCTATGAATAAATGGCTCCATACTGCCAGGCCTTTAAAAAAAAAAAAAAAAAAGCGCCAGCTGTGCATTTTCAAAAAGTTACACTATATTTTTTATTAAAAAAAAAACTACAAACCCTAAACATTTAGACAGATCTAAAATGAACTTTCCTGCTTTGGGCTGCTACCCTGTAGAACATTCCGGCCGCGGATTTTTATCAATTCCACAAAACAGTATTTTGACAAACAAGTTTAACATTGAAACCAACAGCTGCAATTTGGCAGCACGGATTTTCTGCCTTTCATTTTAATAATGTTTCTGCCCAGCACTCACAGTTCTTGTTACTCCAGCTGCAGCAGCCATAACTCGTGTCTCTGGGGCGGTATTGAGGGTATGCTTTGGAGTAAAGAGGCCTCACAGGACGTCTAATATGGTGTCCTTTGCAATCCATTATTAGAGTATGAATCACCTTGCCAGTTAATCACACCATTATGAATGCTGAAGGCATAAAAAACCAAGAGGGATTGAAACACCTATATTTCCAGATTAAGGAAAGCTTTTAAAAAAAATGCAGTCTGACTAGCGAATATAGGTTTTTTGAACAGTGCCAGATTGGCACACAAAACTGAAAAAATTTAATCAAAAAGGCTTTTTATCTGAGTTACTTGTAATGATACTGGAAAAGAAAGGGAAAAATACACAAACTTCCATCTTTGCTAAAAATGGATGTGCTGAAGCGGGAATTCAGTTTGCTTGGAGTAAACCCAATATAATTTAAAAAATAATAGATATATCAACATTCTATTTACCTGCACTGTCATTTGAAGCTAGAAGAGGATGATGCAGTTAGTCAAAGTCATCAGCAGCACTGCAGAGCAACATTAACCTCTCACTTGTTTATGCATTAGTGGGCTCCTTACTTCCCTTGTGTGTACTTTGCTGCCACCTCCAGGGTACACTGGAGTTTAGCCTAGAATTTCAAAAACCCTGTCACCAACCAAAAGTCATTTTTCTCTGAGGTGAAATATTTCAAATTGTAAGTATGGGTTTAGTTTAATTTAAAAACGAAACCACCAAAAATCTGTTTGCAGATGCCATTCACAAGCATGGGTGTCAGGATAGCTCACAGATGCTTCTTCCTTAGAAAAGTAAAACGGTGCTTTAGCATCATGCTAAATTACAGAGGAAAACCTATTTTAAAAGAAATTTATGGTATATTCTCATTGCAGAGTCTTTTGTGATTATTATTGCCCCTAATTCCAGGAAAAGTAAACAGACAGCTCTTAGCTGGAAGTATTTTACTGGGTTGGTATCTTGTTTTCTTTTTCAAAGGTTTGTTAGGTCATACAACCTCAGAAGCAGACAATAATTGCAATTTTAAAAAGATTCAAAATCCTCCACAATGAGAAAGTAATAGTCCTGTCTTTCTCCTCTTTTATTAATGAGAGGATCTGATTCAAGTGGATGGAGTATCAGGCTTCATTAAGAAATTAATTCTTCCAAAAGCCATAATGAAGTGTCACAGTGCAGAGCTGTACACAATGGGCTATGGAAAATTTGTCCTAAAATTAAGACTTACCTTAGACAAGAGGAAATCCTTTTAAGATACTATAAAATTAGTAATATCTGCTTACTATAAGCAATGTGAAAGAATTCAGAAGTTGCTAAGGCTAATGGTATGAACGGGTTCCAGAAATAATATCTATCTTTTGGTATCTTCAAAAACATAAGATTTTGAAGCCATCATTTACAATCCTGAAAGAAAGTTCACCAAAGTGATTAATTAATTTTTACTTAAAAATAAGATTCAGTGAAAGCTAGGTCATACCCTGCTAGGGCTTTCATTATTATTAAGAACCTTTCTATCTCAAAAGTATAGGATGAATTCCACTGTCTAACATCTGTATTCCAGGTTTCTCTGTGCTTAATTAAATGAACATATCACACACCTTGGCAGAAATGGGCTGTGCCACTCACTGGGTTAGGCATTGCCACACTCTTTCTCTGCAGAGCAGATCAGCACAGGTACATTACACCACAGAAGCCACAAAGCAGCATCTGTAATTCATGAGACTTTTTCAGAATTTACCTTTCTAGCACAAACCACGTTTTGCCTTTTGCCAAAGCACATGGACATGGCAAGCTGCAATGCAAACACAAACATCTTTCCACGGTGTAGCTCAAGCACTTTGCCAAGCATCATTAAAAATTATGTATTTAGAGTAAGCTGTCTCCATTTTTTACTTTATTCTTACATTTATTAAATAAAGAATTCTGTTGCCTAAAATGAAGCATGTGTCTACTGGGTTCTTTTAAAATTGCTTTGCAATACTCCTGCCAGAAAAAGTATTTAATATGATTTCCATCGATTTCCTGTACCAATCATTACAAATTTGTCAGAGCCATAAAAATACACAGAATAGGTTCTCTCTGAGTTTACAACAATGCTGAACTACACTTACCTTTTGGAAGTCAAAAGGCTCAATAAATTTTTTTCTATTTTAGATAGAATTCACTTGCTTTCCAATGTGACCAGAATTTGAAGTAACTATTAATTTGTACACAGTAAATATTCCTTTATAGCTGAGGAAACCAGAGTGAGAGGAAGAAAAGATAAAAAATGGAGAGTAATATTTGTATATAACCTGATGAAATTTGACCCTCAATCCAGAAAACACTCCATTATATGTCCATATTTCAGAATATTTCACAACTGCTATAGAAATTAAAAGAAAAGAACTGCACTCAGAGTAAGGACTCAGCTGCCTGGAAAATCAATCCACAGTAGCCTATATTGAAATACTGCTCTGGGACCTTGGGCTAATATGATCATTTCCTGAAAATCCCTTTAAAAACCCTGACACTTTGAAGATACTAAAATTTAACATTTATTTCTTTTACTTAAAAGGCAAACCTGAGCTAATTCACAGCATATCAGCACCTCATCAACATGGCACATTGAGAAGAGTGTGTCTGCAAAAAGAAGTCCAAACCATGTTGTTACAAGGGGTTTTGGGATCATTCTCCTCTGGCTTTTTTGTTTGCATTTTACAGGCTCTGTAAATGTTAGAGTTTACACAGGAAAAAACCTGCAAGTCAAGAAAAAGTAGAAATTAAAACGAAAATAGTAAATAAACTGAGACTCCCCAAGAAAAGACAACTTTCTGTTATTCACATCAACTTCTTTTTCCTATATAAAACAGAAATAAAAGGCTCATATGGCCTGTTGAGTTTTGAAACAGGTTTCTAGAATACATTATTAACTCCATTTCTGCTAAAATACTTAATCTTTTTTTTTCACAGCAGCAAGCTGGATCACTTTTTTCCACCACTACTGTAAACCTGCTGTAGTTTCCCATGTAAACATAATCCCAATTAGTCATTCATCACAGACAGACTGCTGCTGTCAATATCCTTCCCCAGAAGCCATCAGTGTGACCTGCACACTGACTGACAGGTCACGTGGCATCAGCCACATGCTGGTCATTTGTTAGCTCCATTGATTCCTTGTGCTTTCAGTCACACCTCTAGGAGGGAGAGGATACTGCCAGAGATCTCATGACACAGGTGCAACTCACCATGAGATGAGTGTCCGTGGCTGGAAGAGCAAAAGGCAATTACGCTCTCTAAGGATATCAAGATGTTTTGGCCATCCTGATTAAAGGGTAACAGGCCTTCTGGAATATATGGCCCTAACAGAGTTTATACACTCCATTTCCATGTAGTGTCATCAATGTCTTCTTCAGGTAAGCCTTGTCTCATTTGTTAAAATACAAAAATGCAACCCCTTTTTTTTTACGGTTTACGCTGCTGTTGTGATGGAACTGCTAATTACACTGCTAATGCAGATAAGAGAAAGAGTTCCAGTCTCCTGTGTGGAGAATTAATCCCAGTTTCTGACACATTTAAACCTCATCCTCATCACATGAGGTTAAGTTGAAACAGTATTGCTCAGTGCTAAAAGGAGGAGTTAAGTCTTCCTTAGCCTTGCTTTATAAATAATGTTCATAAGAGTATAGCAACTGCAAAAAACCCAAGGGAGTATAATTTATCATTTCACACCACTGCAGCAAAAGGTGGTCAGAGTCTCTAAATTCTCTGAACACAGGCAAAAAATTCATTATGTCAAAGAACATGGGGAAAAAAAAATCCAGATCAAGATAAGCCACAAAGGAAAAAATTAAATTAGTGATCACTGTGGGCACAGTGTGGCTCCTATTTCAGGCTAAATCTCATTGAGATGAGAGCCACAAGACAGTCCTATTTAAACTAATTTAGCATAAAACACTGCTCAGTACAATGTTGGCAATATCTAGTCTCAACTGTCTCCTGCAATTTACTTTTAATCTGTAACATTCCCCACCTTCTGTGCAATTTCATGGCAGAAAAAATAATAGTTATAAAGGCTACTTTAAAATAGCATTTCCAGTTACAGACAATTAGTTGTGAAGACATTGAGGTACCCTAGTGTTTCTATTGAAATGTAAATATTTGTGATTTTAACACCTTACTATTCAAAGCAAGATGAGCTATTCATTTACCACACTTCCTTTATTCAGAACATTTTGAATAAAATTTGCAGTAGAGTGCTTTGAATAATATTTACAGTCAACTTTTTTTTTCCCAAGTAATTTTTTTCCATTAGTTCAAAATGTATAGTCTTTCAAACCTTCCTGTCATTCTTACTACTAAATACTATGGCAACTTTTTCAGAAATTATAATAACTGCAGGAAAAGGAAAAATATTTCAATCTCAAAAGCACATTGTAGACAATAAATTGGTGAACTCATAACTGCTGAGCCAGAAATAATTGTAATAATCTCCTTGGTATATTTTTGTCTCAAAACCTCTATCAGTAACAGGTTCTTCCAATTTGCTACTCCCTTACTCATGCCCACCCTACCCAGTATGGGTTAGAAAGGCCAGAACAGCAAAAGCTAAAATTTAAGCGTCATTACCCACTTCTCCCAACTCACCTCACCCAGAAAAAGCAACAGACACCAGAGACAGCAGGAACAGGCAGTTGAGGAAAAGAATCATGCAGGAGAGTGCACTGAAGATGCCTGGAATTCTGGCCCTGAGCAACCATGGAAGTCAATGCTGAATATTCCAATAAGATCACACTGTTTGAGAAAGTAGTTTTTGTAGAACCTGTAGTTTAGCTAAGAGAAAATGATGCAGTATTCTATTATTTACCATGACAAGTGATTTATTGGTATGCTTTTTATTCCCCAGAACTTGTTTAGATGTTACACTTCTCCACAACTGTACTGAGTTTCTAATTCTGACCAATTCTGTGTTTGAACAGTAGCAACAGATACCCTTTTTTGTTAGTGTTATATTGGAACAGTCCATCTTCTCCCCAGTATATGCTTCCTTAGGAATATTTTTACAGTCTATTTTTTAAATTTACTTCTATTTTTATTTTTACAAGCTCTCCAAGTCTTGAATTTCATTTTTTGTAGCAGATATTCTACTTGTGTCTTGCTCCCCCTTCAAGATTAAACACAATCAAATGAGACTGAAACACTTCTCTATCAATAGTTTGCAATTTAGCATATAAAACAGGCCAAAACATCTCAGATGTCCTCTAGCCAAATATAAGAGATTCAAGGTTATTCCAACCTATTTCCCAGTCATTTTTCAAACTATTAATATTTTTTTAAAGTTCTTAGCAATTATCATCCCACAATAGTCGAGAAATTCTAATAATTTGTATAGAAATAATTGTTTTAAATCCAAGTATTGTTAATGCACTGGGCAAGTTGCACTGTCTGGAACAGCTCTGTTCTCACAGGTATTGGAAAGGCATTTTTACCACCTTAACCACAATTAGATAATCTGAGGTGAAATTAAAAAAAGCCCCTCAAATTTCTTACAAAATACAATTCAAGAACTAAACTGCATTAATGGGAAGGGAGAGGAAGGGGAAGTAAAAATGTTCCCCAAAAGTCCCAGGTTTCGTAGTTACTCTTTGTGCCTCTGCCTTCTAATTCTTTTCTGTTCTTTCCCTTCTTACTTCAGGGGAAAGCTGCAGACTTTGGACAACCCCTTTTTCAGTCCAGCCTGCTACACAGCAGCCATTCAAGCCAGGTTGCTCCCAGAAATTGGAATGTACAGTAAGCAGCATTCTGGTTTCACACTCGATGATTATTTAAGGATAAGAAGATGGTAGATAACATCAAAAAAGTTAAATAACCATCAAGCACAATTCCCTTCTCACTGCAAAAAAACAGGTAATCTCTAGAAAGCTTCTAAATGCAAATTTTGGTATTTCAGAATATTTCAGCTCTGAAAGGCTGTTATTAAAGAAAACTGAAGTTTCATGTTGTTTAAGTAAGCTTTCAGATTTCTGAAAAAGGCACCAACCTATGAAAAAGTGAGGCTTTCAAAAACTTCACAAAGACACTGTGCAATTCTGAGAAGCAAGTTCTCCATGAATTAAAAATCCCATTTTGTTTTTTGTTTTGCTTGGTGATTTGGTTTTACTGCACTACAGGAAGGAGTTGGTGTCACAAACCCCGAGCCCTCACTGACTGAGGCTGCAGGTCTCTATTTCTCCTTATAAAACCCAAACAAAACCTATGGAACATTTCAACCCAGCTTCTGAACCAGATTTTTCCTTGGCCTGGATAACTCACACGACTGCATCACATGTGACTTTGTTGAAGAACAAGTTCTAGGTCATAAGAACTGACTTTATAACATCATAATCTCCATTCACTTAGCTTAATTTAAGACTGCTAAACCTGTCCTCTTGCTAGGTGTAGGAATGTGTACATCCACAAATGTACAACCTAATCAGAGAGAGTAAATATCTCAGAAAAGTTCTGGTTTCATTTTCTAATGTGTTCTGCCTTTTAAAAACTAAAGGCATATTCATAGAATGAAAAATTTTCAAAGAAGCAGCAAGATCAAAATTTGTTGATGGTATGGTTGTAGTTATATATGAACTGGTTTTCAGCCCAGAAATTAGTCATTTATATTTTAAAACATGCAGCAGATGAATTTTGGGTAATCATTCTCACAAGTTTCATAAAACCACATTGTTTCAAACTTAGTGGGAAGCTAATAAGGTCTCCCTTCTGTTCTAATTTAACACGAGGAAAAGAGATGAAATTAAGAGATGCATGATGATACCCAAAGTCTCCTTAGGGAAAAGCAAGTTATTCTGTTGCTGAGGTCACAGCAGCATGCCAAGCAGCATTTGTGAACCTGGATACCCATCTTAAAATTGCAGCAGTTTACTTAATGAGTCCTACTTCAGAGGTGCATAAAATTAGGACTGAGGTAGACTGCAGGCCTAATAAATCTTTCATTAGAACTTATTCAGGTATCACTTTCCCCAGTGTCATAATGAAACTAAGACTGAGGGAAGGCCCATTGATTTAAAGGAAAGAGTCCCACTCCATTCCATAGTGATCTTACTGCTTGAGAAATGCTACCAAAGGCTTAGTTAAAACTCTGCTTTTGGCAACAGCCTGTTTAAGCACTGATAGAGGATCATTGCTTTACTCTTTGCAGCCAAGGATACAGTGTGTTCCTCAGAAGCCCACGGGAATTAGCAATAGACATGCTTGCCACATATTTTCACAGGTATTACGTCAGCATTTTTCAGGAGCACTAAATTCAGTGAAATGGAATGGGTTTTACTAAAAGAATTGGCATTTATGAAATTAGAAGTGTAGTGTTGATAGTACCTGAAATTAGCAGTGTGGTGTTGATAGTACCTGCGAGTCTTGCCTTCAATACTGAGCAGCAACAAGCAGTTTAATTAGAACCTAGATTAGTGTGAACTTGCAAACAAAATAAGTTTATTGATAACAGAATAAGCTCCAAGACCAGTAAAGAAACCTGCTATCCCCTTGACCTTTTTCACCAGTATAGGGNTGTGAACTTGCAAACAAAATAAGTTTATTGATAACAGAATAAGCCCCAAGACCAGTAAAGACTCCTTCCACCTGCTGTCCCCTTGACCTTTTCACCAGTATAGGAACAACTGGTAGATGGCAGAAACCTGGTGTGCACAGTGCCCTGGCTGTAAGAGAAGCATGCACCCACACTGGCAAATTGTAAGGAAGCATTTCAAGAAGAGCTCGCCAAGGAACCATGGAGCTGGTCTAGGAGTTTAGGACAAACCCCCATGTCTTATTTTCTCACTTGAGAATGACCAATCATGAATCAATGTTCCACAATTCTGAGTCATTAGGAAGACATTTCACTCCATCATCATTATTTACTGTGACTTGACAAATATGGTGAACTGCTAAGAATAATGGCATCTATTTTCTTCTAATTTTTCTGGGAAAGAAGGAAGAAATGTACATCCCTACTAAAGGGCATGTGTCATATCAAGGTATATGCTACACATGAAAACTCAGAAGACAAATAGTTTCAAAGTGAGAGTTTTGGATGACTTTAAAGGCCTTATTTTATTATCTTCTATGCTACCCAGTTTCAAGTCATTTAATAAATTCAACAGCTTAAAGCTTAAACAATTAAAGTAAGGACACGTAGTAGGAAAAGACACATTAAAAGTAAAAGCCATATTCAGATGTAACCATGTTAAGAAATAGAGAAATTGCAATGAGCCCTATGCTTAGGAGAGACTATTGTGCAGTTAATGTAAGTAATGAACCTTTCATGTGAAATGATGTAGTGTCACAACTCATTTGCATCCCACTTAAAGTGTAATTAAGTTTCCCTGACAGCATGGCTTATGGCTGAAAGAACAGACCTGGCTGCTAAATTAATCCAGAATCCCTCTAGTTAAATAACACTCTGCAAAGAAAACTTAACACACTCTCATTTAAAGTTCCTAAACTTACATTTAAAGTGGCACTATACAGGATTTCAGAGAGTGTTTTCAAAGACTTCATGATACCTTCAATGACACAGCTGACTTGAAAACAGGTGTGCTGGACCCACATCAAGGTTTGGCCCAAACCACAGTGCACAAGACAATGCAGTAACGTGTCTAAATATGTGACCATTTTGGGGTTTTCTTGGAAGTGATCTACAGTGTTGCAGGAACTCCATTACCAGGACAGAGTTCTCAAATGCAGAGAAAGATCAAAAACACAGTGAAAAAGGTGCTGCTAAATTAACTACAGCAAAATAGATGACCATCAGTTTGGTCATTTCCTGTAATGATACCAATGTCTGATTTTTTGACAGAGTAACATCCAGCAATAATAAGCTCAATATTAAACAGGTTTTTTGGTTCTAATTGAAAGAAGCCCAACAATTAACTGCTCTTTTCAAACACCTACAAAAATTATTCCTTAAAACCAAGTTAATAAAAACATCATAGGAGTGAGGAGTGAGTGGCTTGTGGTTTGGAGAATCTCAGAGGGAGTATTAAATTGCAGAGTACTATTCCTAAACCACAACAAGGAGTAATATTTTATGGTTTATGAATCACTTTATTCTTTACTGATTTTCATCCTAAAGGTTCTATTTAGAGCAAAGAAAGATGAAACACTCTAGAATATATAATCCTGTAAAATCCATATAGATCTATGAAAAGTTAACTTATTACCATGAACCATAAGTATGGACTGTCCAGAATAAACACTGTCATCCTATTTTCCATTATATTCCTACCTGCATGTTACAAACAGTGAGGAATCTGTGCAGTCTCTCCATGGTTCTCAAAATCTCATTAGAGAGAATTCCATTTTGGCCACTGGAAATAATCCAATTTTAGCAGCGTGGCAAGATCACTCCCAAGAGCCACCCTGAAGCACACTGCATGAAAATCTGCAAAGTCAAAATCTGTATCAAAAAGGAACAGGTACACTGTGGCTATAATTAAACTGTAGCTGTTACAAAGGTCTGAGTCCTTTCTGACAAGGGGAGAAGTTGTAGAAGCTTTTTTGCCTACTGAAAAACAAATTTGGCAAATTTTGTGTTTGGCAAAATGATCTGATGTTCTGAAAAATTATTTTAGTCCATAGTTAAAGAAAGGGTAAGCTAGTAGCAGTTACTTTATACATAAATAAATATTCAAACCAGACAAAAAACTCGTGGGTTTAGAGACATTAGTAACAGAACATGAACAACCATGTCTCTGAGAGATTAAGCTACAGCTTTTTAATGCTAATAGCATCACTACTTAGAAGATTGGGAAAAATAACTTCAAATATTTTCCATTGAGGGAATGTTTCAAGAAAGTTTTGTGCCCAAGAAGTTTATAGTCCTGTTTATCTCTCCACAGTCAGAATTCAAAACAATCAATGCAAAACACAAGAAATATACCAGTGTAGCTCCTGAGAACTTGAACATTTGCCTGACTGTGATTTTCAGCATGAGACAACACAATTTAACAAGTTGGACCATGTCGGGTTTTCTGTTTTTTTGTTGTTTTTCCTGGCGATGTAAAGTCCTTTTTTCCCAGAGAGAGATGAAACAGAAGGAGCACAAANTGCTCTATTCAAACTCTTGTGACTTGTAATTCTTCTTTCAAGGTTGGCAATCGTTCCCATGGGCTAAAATCCAAATCACAGGTGTTTTGGGCTGTGTGCCAGGGTCTCTGAGACCCCTGCCAGGGTCCCTGAGCCTCCAGGGCAGTCAGAGACAAGCCCTGGTTCCCACAGGATCAGATGTTTATTTTCATGTAGTTTTTTTGTCATTACTTGACAGTAGGAACTGATTTATCTACATCCACAATAGTAAGGCATTTGGGTCCCAGATCTCTCCTAAATTCTATTTTTCACTTAACATTTTCAAATACACCAAACGGTAACTAGTGATGAAAACAAGGAACAGGAAAACGTTCTGCAAGTAAATGTTTCACTAACAATTTCCACTTAAAAATTAAATTCTCTAAGACATGATGAAACCAGAATTCAGTTTCTGGCTTTCATATGAAGCCACTTGGAAGCCTACCACAGTACTCCAGGCCTCACACATATCTTACCAAATAGCGCTGTGTATTGGACACACATTTCAGGGCAGTAAAATTCAACTTTGCTTTAAATGCAATGAGGTTTTAAGTTAGCGTAGCACGTAATTATAAGGAGTTTATTGGCATTAACCAAACCAGTATTGTAGAATAATAATTCTACAGTAGTATTATGCAACATTACAGAAGTAAATGTTATTATATTCCCACCAATCAGATAGCTAGCTACACATCAAAATACTAATATTTTTTTTAAGCAGCAGAAATAAGTTTTTTTGACTCGGACTGAGTCAATGTTGTTCTAATAGAGTAAACCAGAGACCACCTAGGGTGCTTCAGGCAGACAGAAAATTCTGAGGTACTACAGAAGCACCAAGCCTAAAATTAAGGAAAAGCTCCCACAGCAGTTTTTTCTTTAACAACATTCTGCTCAAGTTCTGAAATCAGGGCCACTGCACACAATAAATCAACCCTGGACTTCTGAAGTCAATGTGTTCCCCCATGTAAGGAATACAGCTAAATTTATATATTCTTTGCCAGTTGTTTGTATGTGCCTTCTGTATTTCCTCCAAAACATTCATTCCTTGTAATTGTATGCAAATAATCAACTTACAAAGGATGCTCTGTACTCTCATTAGACAAAAGGTCCTATTGCAGATGACATTCCATTCTGAATTTAACTTGAAACCCATTCAAGTCAAAAGGACAAAAACTTACCTTAAAGAGCAATTAACTTACCTTTAAGACTGGCCTTAAAGCCCAATCTTGCTTTCTTGACAAAAAGAAACTGTTCCTACTCACAAATCAGGTCCCTGAATCAGTTTATTCTCTTCTTTAAGTATTGGATAAAATGGGTATATATTCTTCCACTCATATTAAATAGTGTAGAATTTATTCTTCTTAGGAGGCAAATGCTTTCAATGAACAAATGTAAATAGAATCACAGTATATTCTGGATTGTGAGGAAGCTGAAAGACCATCTTGTTCCAACACTTCTGTCACAGAAAGGTGACAAAGCCCAATTCCACACAGCCTTGAACACTTCCAGGGCTGAGGTGCCCAGAACTTCTCCAGGCAACCTATTCCAATGCCTCACCACTTCTCAGTGAAGAATTTCTTCCTTCCATTTAATCTAAATCTGCCCTGTCCACATATAAACTGAGAAGTACAGGCTTCTGCCAAAGCACTAAGTGGTACCATCAGTTTTCCCATTTTTAATTTCCATTTGAACTTTTCAAAGTGAAAACCACTGATTTTTCAATCAAACACTGATGCAAGGATATAAATTAGTTTCTATGTATTAAACTTACAAAACAGTGTGTGTGGACATTTTGGGCAAAGACAGCCATATCTAAACCACCATCACCCTGAGAGACAACTGCCTTTAAATGTTTAATTCACTCTTACTGTGGACAGTGCTGATAAAGGTAATACCTTTTTTCTTCAACAGCTCTCTCAAAGTCTCATTAAAAACAAAGGACAATCATGAAGTTGTCCAACCATGTTCTCTAACCACAGCCAAATATAAAACTAAGATAAATCAGGAAAATTACCCTCTTTAGCCTTGGTTACTACATGGTTAGGTGTTACAATACCTGCAACAACGTGTTACCCATTAGCACAGAAAGTGGTGGATGACAAAGGATATTTATGTGCTTATGAGAGCAGTGGGCTTCACTTTTATTCACTTCATGTGCTTGCAGAGACACAGATGCTGCAGACATGCATAAAAGTACCTCCACGTAAATCTAGGGTCAAAGGATAAAAAAAAAAACCCTTTAGATGAGATCAACTACTTTATTGGAAAAGGTATTCTATTACTCTAAAAACATGAAGTGTGCAGTTAACTGAAAATCTGAGCTACTGAAAAAAACATGTTTGTATTCTGTACAATGTGCCACAGTGGGGTTGGACTTTCTGACAATTAATAGGGAAAAATCAGCTCTGTATTTCATAGAGCTTAAGTGTAAACTTGAATATAAAGAGATATCACAGAACAGTTTTCTGGTTTACTGTATAACCTGAGCAAATTTACAAGGGGTACAGAGGTATCTTTCTATTATTTAAAGGGCATCATTTCAGTGCATAATTTTAGCATAGTAAAACAAATTAAATGAAATTTACAAGTTTTAGAAAACAGAAGGAAATAAAGATCACAGAGGGGAAGACAGTGAAAAGAACAACAATGGTCAATTGGAAAACCTCTCTGTATACGAAAAACACTAAAAGAAGAGATATTAGAGAAATTAATTTTACCATTATGATTCTCACCTATTTTTACATAATTAAAAAATCCACAATTACTAGAATACTAGATTGCACTCCTTACTAATCACAAGATGATACAGATGATGCCCAGAAAGTCTCAGAATTTGGCTCAAACTTGGGTCAATCTAAATGCTTGTAGACTTTAAATCAAATCAATATGCAAATCATTATAGCAGGGTAATTCTAACACAGATTTCTGGGAACAACAGAGCTGATTTAACAAAGTCAGAATGGGCATTTGAAATTACAACCTCATCATCTACCATAGATTCCCTCCCATGCCCCCTGGTGTAATCTGGTGTGACTTTTCTGGTTTCAATTTTCAAATTCAACTTGATTCCAGAGGGCTGTGCTGTAGAGGGGGGCTCAGTGCAACTTAGGGCCTGACATACCCAATCACAAGTATTAGCATTCCAGACTGGGTAACAGGTGGCATCATTTGTTTTCTCAAAATTACAGCTCTTCCAGTGTGCAGTGGCTTTTAACACCCAGCCTTTCAGATCCATGCATCACTTGAGACTCTGCCAGCCTTTCACCAGGAGATATGAACAGCCTTCAATACCAGTACTAATGGAGCTTAAGCAAATGTGAAAAGCTTTAGAATCTTTTCTGCTTCAGAAAACCTGCTAAGAGATCAAATGCAAGCATGCAGAGCCTACTGAAAGGAGACAATAGACACACAACAAAGGAAAGTTATTCTTAAAAAAAAAATCTCAACGTACTCCTGTTGTCTCCATTTGTGTGAAGCTGGTGATATATACTCAGTAAAATCAGAGTCTGACAGCAATTACAAACTCTCCTAATAAGACCTGAGATTCTTAGGTGATTTCTAATCCAGAAGAAGGGCTCGGGGAACATGGAACACAAATCCAATGGAAACCAAGCTTCACAAAACAGCTTTTAATTAGGATGTTCTAATTAGATGCTGAAGAGATGTACAATCATCCACAATTAATCCTACTCATGATATGGCTTAGGGAACATCACAGCTAAGTCAGAAAAGACAGAGGCAGTTTAACACTTTAACTTTCAAACCTTTCTCTTTGAAGAGGCAATGGAAAAACATTCCTTACTTTTTACTCCTTCACTAAAGTGTCTTCCGCTACTGAAAACCAAAAAACTCATCTTGCATAATACCTGCATTTTAAACAATCCAGTCCTTATGACCATAATTAGATTCATTACATCTGCTGAAAAACTAGGCAATTAGTATTTCTAATAAACTAGCCATTAACTTGTACTTAGAAATGACTGATTTTAATAGCAGTATATTTAATAGTTTAAAGGAATCATCACATTTGTCAATTAGCACTATCAATTTTTAATTGAATGATCTTTCCACAAGCGGGGAAAAAAAAAAACAAAACAGATGTTTCATTAAGTTTATATGGAGCAGAGAATTATTCCGACTAAAATGCAATTTTAAAGAGCTGTATTGGCTAAACCAACATTCTGATGTGTAAATGTTGATACACAAGCTAAAGACAGAAAAGAGAGAAGTTGCACAGATCTTCGGAAGGGTATTCTATAAAGAGGTTGTTGTGGTCTTGCTAATCAGGAAAAAATAGATTTCATCAGGAAAAAAAACCTCAGACATTGTTGAAAACTACAGAGGAGTTTGAGAATACATCCATGAATCATAGAGAGAGAAGGTGTTAACCAAAGAAAAAATTTACTCAGCATATCACATTATAGTGAACACAATAATGTTAACACAGACAGTGCAGGTGATATGGAATCTGGGCAATAGCCCTCATTTTAACAGATAAATTGCACATCTTATAAGCAAGACCATCAGGATTTGAAGCACTTTAGGCATTGTAGACTCAGGAGGATGAAAGTAAAGACTTGGCACTCTGAAGCTAACACATGCAGAATATGATTAGTCTTTCTTGTATCATTTACTAAACCTGCTAATTAATCTGGAGGGCCTCACACAAGCATCAAATACACAGACTAACTGATATGGAAAGCAGTCCATTTACTTCTCTATTATACCTAAACAGGTGCAGAAATAAAAAGAAATCCACTTCTCATTAGCTCAGACATTCTTTTCCAATCCTAAATGTTAAATCTCAATAAGTCTTGACACTTCAGAAGTGCAGCATGAGGAAATGGACTCAAGTCTGAAGGATATTCCAGTAAATTAAAAAAATTCCCCTTGTCTATAACTACTCACTTTGTGACTTGAAAAATTCCTCTGTGAGCTCACAAAGACACGTCAAGCCAAAAGCACAGGCAAGATAAAGATGTCTCTTTTTAGGCAGCAGCCTGCACTTAAAATCCAAAACCATCTTTCATGCCAAAGGCTTTGCTAATGACCAACTCATCAATAACATCTGAACAGATAAAATATAGTCCCCAGTTCCTACTCAAAGAACAATATTACTGCAGTAATCTGACAGAGCTTGATGTATGAGATTCCTTCAAGGGAGCCTTGACTCTCTTCCCCTGTACACAGGTTTTATTAACAGTTTAAAAATACAAATAAGATAGTCAGACCTATTTAAAAATATAAGGAAATATTATTTATAATAGTTTGAAGAGTGATTTGTGAAATACAGGCTGATAGCACTTCACCTATTGTCTTCAGGAGAAGAGAGCCTGCAGAATCCATGCAAGAATACAAAGAAGCATAGAAAGGCATTGTTGCATCAACTACTCAAGAGTCCAGAGGTGATCAAGTACTCTGCAGCCTTATACATTTTATATTTAGTTTCCAGCCTATGACTGTATGATCCTACACTCCACTGAACGACACGTATCATGTGAACTTCACTGAAAGGGTGATCAGACAGGAACCAGAACTGCCAGCCCAGTTCAAGAAACTGGAGCAGGCTGTCCAGGAAAGTAGTGGAATCACCATCACCCCTAGAAGTGTTGAAAAAATGTGTGAATGTGGCACCTGGGGACATGGGTTAGTGGTGAACAGGGCAGTGCTAGTTTAACAGCTGGACTCAGTCTTGGAGTTCCACTGAACCTTAACCATTCTGTGATTTATGCTGTACTCTTAGTTCACCTTATAGA
Source organism: Thryothorus ludovicianus (assembly GCA_013397245.1). Taxonomy (NCBI): domain Eukaryota; kingdom Metazoa; phylum Chordata; class Aves; order Passeriformes; family Certhiidae; genus Thryothorus; species Thryothorus ludovicianus. Next base: position 11,570 of record VZTB01006897.1, on the reverse strand, counting down.
GAGCATGAAGAGAATGAACCTGTTACCAGAATAACTTGTAGAGATTTCCCATTCCCTCTTCATTTTTGATCCACATTTAGCCCACAACAGCAAAGTCTGAGCTTCCCAATTTCCGGAATTCTGGCAGCTTACTTCTTCCACTTCACACTACCTTTGCTCAGCAAGAGATTTTTGAGACCATCAGCAAGGAGCTCTGCTTTGCCCCTAGCTATTAACACACAACTCTAGTATAGCTTGTAAGTAATGAGAAACCACTTCAGGGAACTACAAAAAAAACTCCTTCAGTTCGGGTTTCCAGCTACAAGAATAGCTGCACTGTTTCCAGCCAACAATCCATCCAGCACCATGATATTTTTACATAGGTAGATGACTAAAAAAGGGTAAGAAAGACAGCATATGATTATCTTATCACACTCCCAAACTCAAATTATTTTATGCTGAGAGGACTTCTTTAATCTGATTTTTATATACTTGAAACCCATCACTTCATCTTTCTTCCATGTACCTTTTCCAGTCAGTCTCCCACTGAGTCCAGAGAACCTTCTCAAGTGTGCAGTGGCAGCACAGTGTTAATGGAAATATCACCTTCCTCTGCTCCAAGCATGGCTGGAGACAGCCCCAGCCTTAACAGCAGGTGCTCACAATCAAAGGGCATTCCCCACCACATAACCTGTCCCCGCCTGGCAGGAATAACACTTCCCACTGAAAAAGTCAAACCCTGGCAATTCTACCTGCCAGAGGTGGATTCTTGGTCCCAGCAGAATCTGCAGAGAATTCGACTCTCAAGCTGCACTCTTCTGTAGCTCTGGAAAAGCTGTTTCACAGAAATTACAAAAGGCTCCTGACAATATGGAGCTCTCACCAAGTCTCAACATTTCATTCTAGAAGTCATAAGAATTTAAGGAGGTACAAGACCAGTTTTATCTTTTGACATGAACTACCCTCCCTCTGAAACTGTTAAATATTTTGACAAAATTAAAAAGATTTAAAGCAGATACCTGGTGTAAGAGGTTACAGCCCACCCTGTTAGCATTTAGGAAATAATATGCAATTTTAAAACAAGAACCAGTTCTTTAAAGTGTCAGACACAATTAAATATAAATGCCATGGCTTGTATAAGCCATAAAGCACTGAGAAAGTACCAAACTGTTTCATTTGCTGAAGGAAGCAAACTCAGCAGTAAGAAGTGAACCAATTACATTGCCTAGAATTAGAGATGAATAATTTTATGACAGCTACTACTGGCACCAAGATATAAATTTCATTGCCTGCAGAGACTGAGTTCAAGAGAACTAACTCACGAAATGAAAGACAAAATTAAATTGGCAACAAATGTGCTTTACAGAGGGAATTTCTGTATTTTTAAAAGGTAACATCTGAAAACTCCTTTTTTTTCCCCCCAGAAGAATCTGTAGGCACACAATTTGTGGTGATTGGGAATGGGGCTGTGGCTGAGCCTCATCCCTAATAGGCTACAGCTGTGTAGCACAGGTGAGCAGTGCTGAAGGTAAAGAGACCTGGAATGCTGAGGTGTACAGACCAATCACAGAATGGTGGAGAGGTACTTTCTACCTATTAGTCCTATGTGACATATGTGAGTATGTTGTAATGTCCATTTATCTAAATATGTCTTTATAGAGTTGCTGCAATTTTATAATTAAAAAAGAAAGTGGGAGTTGAAGGAGGATGGATGGAGATAGTGCAGAAGGTAGTCTCGCCCCTGATAAATTGAAGCTGTGCCAGTTACCAAAGACTAGGAACAGTCTTGCCCTCCCAGCTATGAATGGATTTTATGAAAACAAGTACAAAACTGCATGAGGGGAAGCTTTGAAAAGAACAAGACAAGAGGGAGAGAAGTAGCAAGCAGAGACATTACTTCAGCAGATGGAAGAACTGAAATTACCGAAGACAAACGCAACAAAAATTGAAAAATGAACAAGAGAATTTACTAAAGCAGCAGTGGAATCTACAGAGCAGTCCCATTATTCGATACAATGTGTTTATTTGCTAGTAAAACATATACATTGTGTTTGTGAATAGCAGCTATTAATCTTTGTCAATATTCCAGAGGCATAGGTATGAAAGTTAATTCCATAGGTATAAGTATAAAAACTTTGATGATATATGATGTAAGTTTGGGAAATAAATCAAGGTCAGTACACAGACACATTCCAAAACTAGTGGAATCTACGTAAAAAGATACCAGTACCATGTTTGCTATTTCTTCTGTAAGGGCCCAGTAGAAGGATGGCAGACATGGCATTTATTTAAAAAGAAAAGAAAGGAGGAATTGTAGACACACAATTCCCACACAATGTGGTGATTGGGGAAAGGGGCTGCAGATGAGCCTCATCCCTAATGGGCTACAGCTGTGTAGGACAGGTGAGCAGGGTTAAAGAGACCTGGAATGCTGAGGGATAGGGACCAACCACAGAAGGGTGGAGAGGGCACACAGGTGTGATGCCTGTAGGATGAGTGGTACAAAGTTTGTACAGAACAATAAAGTGGGTGTGCTTGGAACCACCAATGGGGTCTGTTGTATGTTCTCCTTCAAGAATCTCTCCCACATTCCAAGAAAGTCAGTGGACTAGTCTGGCTGGGTTGGTTTTAAAACAGCAGTTGAGGACATGGTAATTTAATTTTACTTCAGTAATGTTTACTTTAGCTATTTTAACACTATTTAGTGAGTTCTGGTCTATCACATTTAAAAATATATTTATATTTGCAAATACACTACAAAGCTGACAGAGAGTATTTACTACACATTTTTTATGATAGTCTACAGCATAATTCCTGAAAATTAAACAGGAGCATATTTTGGTATGTTCATAGCCAGCACAGATACAAACAGTGGAAATCCTCCCACGGACCCCTGCAGCCAAGGCTTAGAAACAGAATAATGAAAACAAGCAGTGCCAAGCTTGGAGAGAACTAAATTCCCCTGACAATACTAATTTCCACAGACAGACAAGTAGATGGGAAAAGGCATAACTGCAATATCATTTATGATAAGTGTTGTATTGATCTCACTGAGGCTGCTTGTATGAGCCCGTGCACAGCTGTTCATACAACCTGTGCAAATATATCAGGCTTTTTAAAGCACTTCCCTGTACTTCTGCTGAAGCACTGCTCAGAGACATTGCAGCGAACTAAAGCACTCACTGAAAGCAAAAAGAAAGGAATCATCAACTAAATAAATGCAGGTTAACTATCAAATTTCAGCAGCATTATGCTAAACATACCCTAATTAAATGCGATGAATTCCTAGAGATTGCCCTGGTACCAGGAAAGAATACTTTTAAATTTTATGTGCAGCAAATTCTGCGCTGTGCTACTCACGTTTCAAAAGGATTTTTACATGGTCAGAATTTAAAACACAACCAAAAGTTCTGTGCTGTGCCTTTCAGAGGCACAAAACAGCTTGGAAAAAAGGAACTGCAAGCAACATAGTATTTAACAACACATACAGCAGCAACTTATCATCATGGTGAAGGGCAGCAAAAATATTAACTCACTCCTGTATCTAATAACTAGAACAGATAATGCAGTAGCTGTATCAGCCATAGCAGCCAAAATGTAAACAGTCCTGAATGAAATTAGACCTTCCCAGCTCTAATATCTAACCTGGTATATCAGAAAAAATATCTAAACCTAAACAAAGATATGAGCAAAATTTTACTCCTGTAAAGAGCTTTTACAACCAAAAAAACCCCCACTGTGCAGGATTATTACACGAAATATTAGATGTTAACCGACCAGCTTGAGTTGCTCCAGCTTTGTATTTAAGGTACAAATCACTTCTACCAGAAGCACACATTACCATTCAAGTTTTCTTTACATAATTTTTTTTCTTTTTTGCTTTTTCGTATTGAAGAAAAAGAATTTTCTGTCCCTCTTAAACCACAGTTTTCACACTGTTTCACCAAGCTTCACTACAGGTTTTTTGAACCACTGAAGCCTCACCCTTGAAGGAGTGCATCACCTCTCACAAATCAGGCTGTATTAGAAGAAACAAATTCCTTCACAATTCAAAACAGACTTTTTGGAAAGTTTGCCAGAGACTATCCAAGACATTTGAAAAAAAAATTAAATCCAGAATAACATTTCAATAATTTGAACATCACAAAGCTACTTTTATACCACAGATTGACTGATACCTTGTGGAATTTATCTTCTGTTGATCTTGTCTCAAAAATTATTTTTGGAAATAACCCTGCAGGAAAGCAAACATTAGAACTGTAATTATACAGCACGACAAGTGTTTCTTACGACAAACATGTCTCAAATAAACCAAAATAAGCCACCATCAATCAGCTTGACTGAAATATCCTTTTTCTAAAATCAAGGATACAGCAAGAAGGAATGGATCTGGATAAGGATAACTAGGCTGGCAGCACCAGGATACAGTTTAGACAACCTTATTCTCCCACCTAGTGGCAGTAAGCATAAAGAACAAGGTCTTTGGGAGGGCAAACATAAGATGCTTTCAAATTTGAACTCTTAAAGAGATTCACTGACATCATAAGCAGGATTGAGCCATGTACAATTCTGGTTCTCAGGTTTGAGGTCACAAGTAATGAACAGACTATGATTACCATGCAGAACAGAGATTGTTTCATCATTTTCCTCCTGTCATCAAAAAAAGGAGGGAACGTTCAGGAAAGACAGGTACAACTGGCCCCCAGTACTTACTGTACAAACAGACACTTGAAGGTCAGAAACACACAAGTGAACCAAATAACGGCAGCATGGAGTAGCACAGGCCTTGAGTAAAGTCTATACAAGAATATATCAATCTGCTGGAGTACCTAGCATTGCATGAGATAGTGCAAAGACAACTTTAAGTTGTTTTTAGGGTTTTACTTTAAGTTACTTATTTAGGGAAGTAATCTATTTCCCTCCAAGTTCATCCTTTACATCCTAAGTCAAATCTGAACCAGTCCGTTTGAAGTAGAGATAAACTTGAGATGAATAAAAAATTTTATTTGCTATCCTTTACATACAAAATATCATTCCTCATGGAAACAACCTTTGTGAGAAAAGCAGTACACCCATTTTTTATCTATTCACACACGTCCTTAACCAACTTTTTAAAATAAAGTCTAAAAATTTCGTGAAATGCCATTTGGGTTTTGACTAAAGTTTTCAAAGCAGCTTTAGGACATCAATGTCTAGATGATACTTTAATCAACATTAGCTGAATTATTCAATATTTCAGACTGATGTCATTATTTAGAAAACTGTACAGGGATAGAGGGTAGAAAAGAAGCCAAACAACTGAATGTACAATACTTACAATTTTCAACAGATGGCACTTTACAGCAAGGAACCTGTATTACCTAATTGAAACAGAGCAAAAGCAATTGGATGGCTGAGTGCACTGACACGCCAAAGTCTGCCGGAGAAAAAGCCTAATATCTTCAAATTTGAAACCACAGTTCAATAATACAGGAAGTACAAAGAGGGAAACTAAACAAAAGCTGTGAACTAACATTTAATCTCAGACATTAACCACACGGATATGTTCTTCACAAAGGTGGGATATTCTCACCTTTTTTTCACCTCAGGCAGAACTTACAGCTAGAGTTAGCTGAAAGAAAGCAAAGAAAATAGGACCATCAGAATGTGTTAGTTACTGCATACTAGCAAGTATCTGGTTAGTGGACAACCTCCATATTTTCTAAGCTAATTTATATAAGATTAAATCATCAGCCACAATCAAGCAGCAACTGCTATGCTAGACAAAAAAAAATTTATATCATTTGTAAACATTGAGAGGGTTTACAGATTAGATGTTGTCACCTAAGAATATTCACTATTGTTAAAATGACTCATGCTCATACATAGAAAATATACACCTAAAGTATCTCCAGCCTTCAGTGGCAAAAAATATTTCTAAGACATCTGAGACGAATTCTTAACAAGTCTTAGAAAAAGCTTGCTTTTGCCAAGTACACAACTATACCAAAAGATTTTACTAAGCATGATTTGTCCCAGAAACTTCACCTGAAATACAAAAAAACCTTTTGTAAACCTATCCTCTGCACCTAAACACCATTAGAAACTCCACACAGAGGTCTGTGAGACAGAATAAGTTCCCCTTTGGCATTAAGCAAGGGAAAACTCCAGGCACAGGAACATACAGGAAAGGGCAGTGTTAGACCTCTGGCAGGCAAGTACTGAGCTTCCAAAATCCATGCTAGCAACATTCTTGTCTGCTCCTGAACGAGGCATTCTTCCTCCTGATCGAAAGTGAAAAATCTAGGCACATAAGGATCTCGTTCAGCAGGCAACAAACAAACAAGCAGCAGTGAAAATGCAGCAGAAGTGCAGCAACCATCGGAAACCAAAAGATTTCAAGCCAGGCATTGGCCTTGTCAGACTTCAGAGCTCTCACGAAAACACCGCTGCAATTTTAGCACATTTTATCTCCTCCTTCACTGATAGCAGCAGATTCATCTCTTGCACAGATTAAAAACTCCATACCAAGATGGATTGAAACACAAGTCATTCACACATTTAGAATAAACAGGTCCACATGCCTTGCAGTTGATTTTGTGATGGACTGATCCATGATTTTGGTGTCAAGAAAAGCCTCACTGATATGGTATCTACAACCTCTGCTCAGAATGAGGAAGTTGTTCCCATACAGCTTCAACCAATTTAAACATTATAAAAATGTATGCCTCAGTCCATTCACTTAGTGAGAGATTTCCATATATCTGATTCAGGCCACCTCCAGTCTTCTCCTGTTAGTTCTTTCAGGTTCAAGTCTTTGAAATATTCCAAACGATGACTGCAAGCAAAAGAGAAATAAACAAAGCCCTAAAAGTTGTAGTAATCTCTAAGAGCAAAGATAATCTGAGAGTAACGAAAGCAGCAAGGAACAGTCTCTTTACATAATTTCATCTGTTACCAACCTCTGAAAAAGACAAGGTTTGTTTTTTTTTGAAAGAAGTGCTATAGAAAGAATTCCTTCTTGAAAAGTATTACAGCCATTCTCCAGTTTCATACAGAGAAACAAAAATACCCATTTGTCACAGAACACTGATAATATGTTTTATTAGCAATAGCTCAGGATTTTTTAAAATATATCACTGCAGGAGCTAAATTTTTCTTAAATAAAAGCAATAAAGGGTCATTTACCTAAAACTTACCCTACCACACCATCACTGTATGTTGTGTGACAAGTTTTATAAGAACTACAGAGTGTCCTCTAGAGCTGGTTCATTTATACAAAATGCCCAGGAGTAACAGGTTTTATCAGATCATCTCACCCTCACAGCCAAAGAAACTAAACAGGCCCAAAGCACAATTTAAAAATCCAAATTCTCTGTATTTTCTATTGATACTGGATATCCTTTAATTATATTTTTTTCATTTAGTCTGCCTTTTCAATCTTTTCCACAGCATGGAACCATCTGTAGAGGTGAAAGCTTTTAGAACAGCAGGGGATGAGCAGAAGAGATTTACTGGAAATGTATCTGGTGAAATTATCACTAAATGGCACTTCAGGAGGAGATGAAGTCAAGAAGAAAAAGTAGAACAACCTACTCATGGATTTAGACGAGGAAGGTGATAAAAGCAGATACCAATGGTACTGAATGCATTATTTTCTTAATTTCTCATATTTTCTATCTTCTAATGTGGAAGCCAAGCACCAATTACAGTGCCACAATGCTTCATACAAATACAGCACCAGTGGGCCCAGAGCTAAGTACTATAATAAAAACACTAGGGGAACTCAATCCAAAAACCAGATTAGGTTTTCTAAGTATTTCAACAAGAGTGAAACCATATTACAGAAGAGCTCATTTTGTGCTTACAAATCTGGTTCCTGTCCTTCCTGCAGTTCGTGTGGAGGCACAGGATAAAGTGCTTCATATTTTCTCCCTTTTCCAGAGCCATGAATTGCAAATGCATTGAACTTGTCAGTGTGTGGTGGAAAATATCCCCAAGGAAGAAGAGCTTTACCCTCCCACTTGGTTTTCATTCTGGTCACCTCAAACTCCAAAGGAAGTTCGTCCTGTTAAAGGAGGGGAAAAA
>VZTB01006896.1:320659-333030 GCA_013397245.1 Thryothorus ludovicianus | reverse complement strand
GAGAGCATTTTTATTTTTATGTGTTATCACTCTCTTGTAAGAGAGTCCTTGAAAAATATTCCGTATTATTTCCATATAAATTCATGCTGCATATTTTTAAAATCTTAATTTATCTCATTCATTTCTAAAAACTTGTCAACAAGAGACACTGTCCAATAGCTCTATTTAACATTGGACATATTGAAGACAAAAATAATTTTCTTTGAGTGTGTGCTACTCCTCTATGTTTTTTTCATCATCTATTCACTTAGCAATGAAAAAATATTGCTAAAATAAAAGTGTTCTGCTAAACCCAGAAAATGTGAAATGGACATATATATCACATTGAAAGGGACCATAACATTCATACTTAAATCTCCCATATTCCTCTAATATGGGTAACTCATAACAAAAACTGACTTTNCCAAATCCAAAGAATAACTGCAGCATTTGTTTTAATTTGATCACTGCAGCTCTGCATCAACATGGAATGATTTCAGTTTCTTCTGGATACCTCAGATTTACAGTGCAGATATTGAACACTTTCTCACTACAGCAACTGGGCTTTGAAAAGCTGCCNCCATTCTTTAGAGATTAATCTCTATACTTTTTGCTAACACTAAACAGGCAAGATATCTATGCCTCATGTATCTATGAAGTCAAATTTTCAGTTGTTTATAACTTGATTAGACTCTAGTTGGAATGTAAATAAGCAAAGTACTGGCTAGCTTCTATTAAATGACCATACACTGACCATGTAACCACTCCACATACTGACTGATGCATGTGGTTTATGGTATGTCATCATCTAATTAAAATGTCTTTCAGATATTCTATACACATACAATTTCATATATTTACATTTCCAAAAGAAACCTAATGTTAAAGGATATGAATGAAGCAGGAAGTACAAAAAGATTTTAAATCTCATTATCAGATGGAGAAAAGTCACGGAGAACTTTAAAATCAGCGGAGGCATAGAGTATTTTAAATTCTAATTAATTCACTAAGAATTTAAAATACATAAGTAGTCATTATAGACACACAGTGGAGAATCAAGCTGCTTTTCATACACAAAAGAATGAGATATAACCCCCCAAATCTTTACCCAAAAATACTTCTGGTTGTCATCTATAGTTCACAGACCCTACTCTCACCACTGTGCTTTACACTCAGGGCACTATGGTCAGATTGTCGGGATTATGTCCTGTTAACAACACTCTTTTGGGGAGACATGGATTTTATTAAGCAGCCTAAACTCACATGAAAATTTTGTGACCAAAGTCCTCGAACCACATTTTCTTCTCTGTAATGTTTTATTTTACTGCATAAGAAAACTCTCCTCCTCACCACGACCACTACCCCCCAGCCAATTTGTTTCCTTAATATAAATTGACAAGTGTACTGAAGTTTCTGGCATCATTTTACACCATTTCAACACCCTTTCCTTTAAATTTCATGTGTGGTTAATACACAACCTAATTCAAAGGACTTGGAAGGTTATATGATAGAGAGCTATGAAATCAATCACCTATGAGTCATTTCAGAAAAGGTATTACATATTTGGAACACATTATGTATTAAAATAAATACAGTTTAATTGTGCTTTAAAGAGGTGTGAAAAGTTCCATATTTTTTAACAGATGTAAACCACTGGATGAATTACAGCTTAAAAGAAATCGAAGCATATGCCTCAGGTTTTTCTCCCACTAAGCAGATGTGATTTCTTTAAATAAGGTTTTCAACTGTTCTCTGCTTGATTAACTTTTGGCTCGGTGACGACTAAGTGTTTCAACAAAGCAATGATACAGGCTGCCCTCCATGATACCGTTTATATTTGAATTTGGCTGTCAAACCCAAGCCTTTTTGTCATTTTTAGCCAACTACCAGCCTTTTTCTCTCAAAAGAAAATTAAGTGAAACTTTGTGCAAGAAATGTGCATTCAAGAGCTGCCTATAGTTGTAGCCAACAGACAAGTAGGCAGAATAGTATGCAATATTGATTTATTGTCACATGCTGTTGGACCAATAGCAGTCATGTGCATACAAAATGCAGATTTTAAATACCAAAAATCAACATCATATACAACTGTTATTTTTCTCAAGGAATTTTAGTTGATCTAATTCAACATTGGATGGAATTTGTCCATGGCAAACTACAAAAAGTAGTTAATAATACATCTAAACAGGGAAGTGTAACTCCANTTTTGCAATACCCACAACTTTGGATGGGAATTTTTGAGTTTGTAAGCAAGTTTATATGCTATCTTCCAGATCAACAACATTCATTATTGAAGGCTTTAAAAAAAACCAAAAAACAAACAACAAAACCCAGCAGCAATAAAACAATAAATCATACAGAAATTTTAGTACTAAACTGTGTGTATGTGTGTATATTGTTCAATAATTCATGTGTGCTTTGAAGAAAAATATTTGACCACAAATAAGAAAGTTATTAAAATAATATAATCAGTGAATGCAATAGTCAGTTTTAACAGTACAAAAAAGAGCTCCAAAGGTTCAGATGCTTCTATGTAACATCAGAAAGAAGCAGTCTTAGCAAAATAGGATTTCATTGAGAAGTCAATTCAGTTACAGGGTCTGGACACTGAATCTTTTCTCTTTCTTTGTATCCTTTGCTAGACCAACTAGTGATGATACAGCTGAGTGGCTCCATGATTTTACTGGGCAGCAATGAGGTAATTCGTGGAAAAAAGAGAGAAAGAAAAGCCAAGCCGGTGACTGCTTGTGTTGTGAAAGACAAGAATACAGTCTCAAATCCTTAGAAAATTGTTATCTATCTTTGTATAGTGCTAGGTTGGAAGTTCACATAAATGAAACAATCTCATTTATGCTAATTAAAGTTTGTTATTTTAATGTATGATTGTTCACTGCATTTCTCTGATTTAATGTTCACGATCTGCTATTCTCTAAAAAGGATATCTGAAGACCCAGCTTCAGTCCTACAGCAATTTTCATGAAATATGTTCTGTGTGTTAAAAAACTTATATGTGAACCAAGCAAAAAGAACCTTACATTTTTCTTAAATCAATTTACTAAAATGAATTCATACAGCTGCAACTTTATGCTTTGCCAAAACAACAATACACAAAAATACTTGAAAGTGAGATAAAGATCACAAGTGTAATTTTAATATAGCAAACCACAGAACCAGATGTTTTCTAGATTAATAATAATGCTGTGCTAAGCTTAATTCTTTGTGATTTTTTTTAAATAGAAAACTTTCACCAAAAAGACGAGGGGAAAAAAGTTACCTACTTCAACTATAAAAGAATACAGCCTAATAACAAGGTCATGTTTTTAAATAGGACATTGTTCACAATTATTTATTTAGTTTCTTTTTTGGAAGGAAGGGATGGGGAGAGGGAAAGGGGCACTCACTAGTGCCAAGTATTCTAGAAACCATGCAAGATTGCTTATTGTCTTAGGATGACAGGGTGTGGAATCATCTTACAAAGACTTACAAGACTTGCACACCACTCACATTAAGGACAGAACCCTTCTTATGCAAAACTCCTATAAAATACAGTGAAAGCTTAACCGCACAGAAGGCTCATGTAATCAGATCACATGTTGCATTGTTTTACATGATCCAATCACTTTTTGTCTCCTTCCTCCACTATAAAATGTAGTAATTTCCCAGGAGCACTTCAAGAAGCGTAAGGTTCAAAGTTAGAAAGTCTATGAAAGCTCAGTTTGTTCCTTCAGTCTAAAACTAAGAAAAGCATTAAATATTTTCACATGAGAGTAAAAATTCAGATAATGAATTCTGATTTATGTTCTTGCATGCCACGAGGCAATTCTGGTGCACCAGTAAAATAATGCCCTTCTCTGAAGTAATGAATTTCTCAAAGTTGTGTTCTTACATTGTGGCAGACATTGATGTATTCCTTGTACATAGCATTGATTTGTCAAGGCCTGTTAGCTGAAGCACAGACTCTTATTATGCTCTAATCTCATTTGAAAACAAATAATCAAACAAACCACCCAAACAACCAAAAAAACCCCCAAAATACAAACAACAACAAAACAAAGAAACAACCCAAAAAACCCAAATCAACAAAATCTGATTGCTGATAGAAGTTCTGCTTATGGAATTTAAGCTGTTTTATATGCCATACTTTTATGTTTCTTATTATGTTACCCAAATCTCTGGTTTAGACAAATTATCTTGCCAAATATCAAGAGATTCCAATAAGAAGTCCACAATTATTCCTAAAGAAATACTGGGGCAAGCAGGAATTAGGCTTCCAGACAAGGAAGAATCATTAACTTAGATCTGATGTTCCACTCCTGAAAAGGATATTTTAAATATTTGCTTCAACAGATGCAAAACCGGAGTTATGTTCTGCAGTACACTAACTAAAGAATCATCTCAAGCTGACAATAAATTCCCCAAACATTTGTGCTTTCACTGACGAATGCACAGAAATCCAATTGAGACGTGATGCTGCTGAGTCCCTGAGTTTGCACATCTACCTCTACCTGTATCTGCTGTCAGAGCCATTCGAGCACACTCTCACCTCACAGTCTAAAAACCACAAAACCAACATGGGAGTAGGAAAAGCAGCATTGTTTCAGGTACCGAAATAAACACTGAATCATTGATTTGAGTTCTCATTTTTAATCAGCAAGAGTGAAAACAATCTTTCTTCAATTTCTCCCTCTATTTTCCCTCTGCTGGGACTGGAATTAACATAGGATGTAGCTTTTTCTGATGATGTTCTAGTTTCATTAAACACTTCAGTATCTTAGAAAACTACATGAAGCACCGGCCCACAGGGCTCCTGCTTTTTCTCCTTTTTTCCACAAGGTGTGATAGTTATTTATGACTGAAAACAAGTAACTTGCAGACAAGACTGATGGAACACTGACTTAGGAGATGAGAGTGTCTCTAAGATGCAGTGTGGACACTTCAGAGCACATTATGGACTCATTTTATTTACATGAGAAAGTCCATAACCACAGTTGAGAAGAATTGGCATCGTGCCCTCTTATCATCCCCCTACTGGTAAGCCAAGGATCTATCATCACCAAATAACCACTGCTCACCCACCAGTTCAGCAACAATAACTGACTAAATAACTATTGTTGCTCCATACCAGTAGGGACTTCAAACTCATTGGTCGAAGCTATCAGCTAGGCAGTTTCATTCAGTGCTAACGAATTATTTAAAAATAATTAATGGGAATCTGTTACTGTTTGGAGCATTTTAATTACCTCTATATTTCCGATAAAATTTAGAATATTTCACTTGCTACATCACATTTTACAATGCATTCCTGCAGCTGCCATAAGTGTACACCAGTGCTTGCACTGTAATGATACGGAACCTTGGTAAGGTCATAATGAGATAATACACAAAACCATCTGAAATTTTTGAGTTCAGAAGGCATCAAAAGGAATGTCTTTTAATGCTTTCTCTTGGTAAAGTTTTTTTGTTTTTTTTTTTTTCACTTTAGCTTTAACTAAAGCAACCTTTAAAACTAAAAGCAAATTTTGATCAACATTTCTAACTAGCTCCAATTCTGATGTTAATCATTCCTGCAATCACTGTAGTTATGTGCAATTTGGGCCACAGTTCAATTCTGTGTTCTTAAAGAAAACCACCAAAAAAAGATTTTTTCATAATAGGAAAAGTCACGATTAAACCGCTAAGTTTTTCTTCAATCATAACAAAAATACCAAAGCAGAAAAGAATGTATATTTAAAAGGCTTCAGTTTGTGTTTTTTATTTTTTAACAAAGGGGAGACAGCTGTAATATTTTGAAGTGCATTTGGTTAACGAAGTACAGATGTGCCTTACAATATATATCTGTAATACTGAATTTCACTTTACATAATTGCATTTTTACATTATTGCATTATTACATTTTTCTTTATTAAGTCTATTTTGAATTAAACTGATAATTTGCATGCTGCTTACAAAAATAAGCTAATATGAATAATTCATTAGTTCAGTATTCCTCACAAAATAGAGCAACTACAGTGCATTTTCAACCAATCAGAAAAAATATTATCCTGTCTAGCATTTTATGAATCAATTTTTGCAATGAGTGCCATGTTCGTATTTCTTTGCAGCCACGTAAGTTACTCTACCAGTCCCTTGGCTGGATTAATCCTAGCTAGGTTGTCGAGAGGCCAGTGGAAATTCATACACCTTTTATTAAAATGAAAGTTGAGGCAAAGCATAAAAATTACAAATAATCTTATGCCAAACATTTCCAGTAACACTGAACCTTCCAAGAGGGTTTTTTAAAAAAAATTCTGTAAGTCTAAAGATTTCTGGAGTGCCAGTATAAATGCTCTCTTTCATAAACCTACACATATCAAGAATTTCTACAGTGCAAGTATCTCTATTTCCTCAACTTTTTTTTTTTTATTAAAATTATTAAATTCCAAATACAATCTAACAGCTGCAAAGGGAAAACTGCCCTCCCTGTTACTTCTGCTAACTGTGAATCCAGGATGAGAATGAGCATCCAATGAGCATGGCATCCAATGATGGAGGCTCTGCCATTTCTTCCAGCCCCATCCTCTATCAGCTTGCATCAGCTCTGCTTTGTCCTGAAACAAGAGCATCTGGTTTGTATCGCTATCCTTATTTTGGCCAGACACTGGGACATCTGGAAGACTGCACTGTCTACACCCTGAGAAGCAGACACTGAGCTGGATACCATCAGCATACCAATGGCATCACAGCTGACAGTACATGCTCTTCCTCACTCGTTGATTAAATTCATACCACTGACATCTTTCCAAAGAGGGTAAAAAAAAGTTTTAATTTTATCATCCCAGTTGGGTCAAGCAGATAAACTAGCAGGTAAGTCAAAACCATTCCACACATCCAAAAGATTAATCATTTAATAAAGTTTCAAACATACCACAAAGTTTTCCAATATTTTTTTCTTTTTTGTAATAAAGAGAAGTTAATCCTTTTTAAAGAAAGTTTAGGTTACTGAAAAACACGTGCAGTTGGAGATGTTGTATAGGTGCTGTTAATTCTGTTAGATTGCTTTGTGTAACCTATGAGTTCAGTGCACTATTGGGTTATGTTTGCTCATGCTTTTGGTTTGGAAAGGAGAAAATTAGGGTTTTGGTTTTGCTGCAACGTTTGTGCAAGCATTCTGCAATGCAATACAGAGACTGGTATGAAATGGAAAATGGTCTAGTGGTACATAGAATACATTTGGTTGCTACATTTTCATTGAATATTGCAGGACAAGATTATTGCCTAAAAATAAATCAGGCATTACAGCATGTTAGGTCATGCAATGTTAGTTCAGGCCTAGTATCTTAAACATCATAGACATACATTTGCTTTCACTCAACACTATGTTATCTTCTGGATATGGACAACATATTTCTCCAGAATATCTCATTTCAGAAATTTAAAACCATTTTGAAAACGAATTAGAAAATTTTATCTAGCAATTCTGCTTCTCAAGACAAACTAACGTTAATCATGACTCCATTGAACTCAAGGGGAATTTCCCATGATTGCACAGACTGAAAATTTATCTAAAGTATTTCAAGTTTCTCCCTTTTGGGTTTTAGCTCCTTAATATGAGAGCTGTGAAACTAAGGTAGATCTTGAGACATTGTTAACTTTGGAGCCCACAGCAGTGTAACAGAATGTGAACCACATCCCCTGGCAGTCACTGTAGGTTCTTTTCTTGTGGAGGACAAAAACCACAGGCTAACCACTACTATCTCCACTATCACTGACTAAGAGGGAGCCAGAGACTCCAGACTGCAAAGCCAATTCAACAGCAGATACCAAATTTTCCTCTAAGAGATGTGAAAAACAAGGGTGGAGGAAACATAAAACATTAGGAAGCACAATCATCCTATGCTGGATGGAGGCAGCAGAAAAGAGTACATTTTATCACAGAAGATACATTACTAACTTATTATATTTTCCTTGTCAAAAAGAACCATCTGCACTAATTTCCTAGACTGCAGGCAGTTTGACTCATAGAAAACCTAAAAATGAAATAAAGACAAAGCCACAGTACAAACCATATCAATAGGAAGAACAGAGAAAATAAAATAAAAAAAAACAATAATAGAAAAGATCTATTTCAAGCCAAAAGGGAACAGGTAACACTGCACCAAGAAGAAAGCTAGGTCAACACAAAAAGGCAAGTAATTCTTAGTTTTTGACCTTCAGGCACACTAGCAAACCTCACTAGCCCTGAAATACTGTTAGCTCAAATGGTATCAATGAATGAGGTAAAAGTCCAAGGTGCTAATCTGCAGTCAGTCACTAAAGATGACTGCAGTTCAATATTCCAATAGCTTGTTTCCAGTGGTGAAATCCCATTTATTCCTGTGCTCTTACCCCTTTCTACCATTCCGAGTTATATCAGTGCTTGATTTTTACCTCTGGTACAAATGCATAGGAAAAATACTATATTTTTAGTGGAATTGTCTGCATGTGTGTTAGTAAAGTTCCAGAGCTGCCTTGCCACACTGAGGGTTCAACACAAGCATTAACATCCATCTAAAGGAAACAACAGGAGCCTACAGCTCTGCCTGAAGGGACAAAGGAGGAAGTACAATCACCTTCTCCAATGAAAACAAGCTTTCATATTCAGTTAGGCTCAGCCCTTCTCCCAGAGCCATAACCCTAAGGGATAAAAGTATCTGGTATTCAGGAAACACTAACAAGTCAGACTATGAACATGTTTATCAAAACATCAGTAATAAAAGAAAACAAGATATCATTTTTACATTAACAGAATGATATCCCATCTGCGACTCACCACTGCTGCTTTAACAACCTTAAAATTTAGTGTAATTTTGCTTCTTGCTTCTCTCAAGACACATAAGTTTTTCAAAACTGAGATTCCATAAGAATATTCACATCTTCAGAAACACATTCCTAATATATTCCTAAAATATGATTCTAAATACTATGTTTTCCAACATTAAAGATAAAATTTTCAAATTTTTTTTGCAAGTAATCATTGCCTTTTATTTTTTTTATTTAACTGAGCAATGCTAAGCTGATAAAATATGATTGAACTTGGAAATAAGCTTGAGCATGAGAAGCAGGCTAAAATCAGGCTTGTTATCAACACAGTGTCTTATTTTCTTATCACTTTTCCTCATCTGTTTTAAAATTTCTGAAATATGGTAATGTGCATAAATTAAACTATATCTGATAGTATGATACAGTTTTTTAAGTGAATGCAGACTTAATGGATAAGTCTTGCTACTTTGAAAATTAACACAAATTAGAAAGGTGACCCATAGGCTCAAAGAAATTTTCAAAACTTAAAAATTTATCAATTTCCATATTACAGATACAAATATTATATTGAAACTAGTGTACACATACATTTGATCCTCCATAAAATTATGTCGTATCAATTAAATTGCATTTCTCCAAATTGAACACCCCTTAAGTTTCTCAAAACACAAGCAGCAGTTTGTAACATCTGACAGTGCTTCAGCATATCCACAGAAACACTTTCCTCAGCTCCCAGATGACCTTTCCAATTATCTATGTACAACCAAAGTTCCCTCTCAGATTAGCACTTCAAAACGGTCTGGTTAAGAAGTTTAAGAAACTCAGAACCATTTCAAAAGTCTGACACAACTTCCCAACACACCAGTGAAAGTCCCCTATATGGTTAATGTTCTATTTCTTAAGCAGCATTTCTCTATGTGAAGATTCAATGAGATGTCAATTCTTGCCAACCTGTTGCTCATTTACAAACTATGAATTATGGTCAATATAAAGAAATCAAACCCATAAAATCTAAATAAATTCTCAACTACAGGCTATTAGAAAAACAATTCTCAAGCCACGGGTAGTATAACTACAATATTTATAGAATTTGGAAGTTCTAACAGAGGATTTTAGGTTTCTTAAGGAAATATATTTTTCAAGCCATTTCACCAATGCTTTTGAACACATCAATATAAAATTAACATTCAAGGTAAAAAAAAAAATAACTACTGCTCTGTGAGACCTTAACAATATCTTGCTCCAGTAACCAAGCATACATTTAGGACAAATTTCACCCAAAAAAGTATTGTTTTTATCAAATCATTATGTGAATATTCATAAAAAACCCCACAATGATAAATTCAACATAATTATTTGTTACTGACATAACCCAGTTGCTATCCATTTCCTGAAACACCAGGAAAACAAGTTTCTCTCAGAAATATTCAAACATGTCAAAACATTTTTCTATCCCTCTAAGGACAACAAAGTAAGTATGAAAACTCTTTCATAAAATCCCCACATGGATACATTTGTCCATACAGCCAAATGGAGAAACAGGTCTGGAAATTATTGTCAGACACCTTGACAAGTTTTCTCTATCCCCAACATTACCTAGGGTACTTCTGTCATTGGGTGATAGTGATTGAATAATTAAATCTGTGACATTCTGAGGAATTGTCTTTGCACAGACATTAACTCACATTCACTTTTAGTCATTTTCGCTCTAAGCAACTGACTGAGTCCAAAACAGGACTTAAATTACCATAAAGTTCCTTTGTATTCATAAAAATGACAATGATTCACTCAGCTTCTGAATATACTAAATAAAAATAGAGTAATCCATGTGTCAAGAAAAAGTATTTTCCTGTGATGTGCCAAAGTAATCTTTTAGAGATGGGGCAGGTGAGCAAGAGGAAACAATTCAACTAAAGCAAGTATTAATTAGGAGTGACTATTCTCTACAAGTAGGAGAGAAATGAGGACTTTGGCTGACAGTTCAATGTTTGAAGAAGGAAATAAATGTTTAGTCACTTGTTTGTTCTATAACAGGGAACTATCACAGTGAATGGCAAGCTCTCTGTAAGGTATGTGCAGGACATTCACCCAGTTCTCTCCTGTCCATGCAACCAGCTGGTTTGCCTTCAGGTGCTCTGAAACCTGCATGTAACAAGATATTTCTACATGAAAACTGTAAAACATGGCAAGCATGGCTTATCTTCTCAATCCCAAAGCTTCATGTTTTCAGCACAGTTAGGCAAAAGATTACATATGAGAGTTAGAGTTCATTTGCATTTCGCATAAAATGTACATAATTATTTAAAATAATTATCTAAAACAATAAATGCATTTTTTATATAATAAAAATATTACTTTTTCTAGCCTACTGGACAATAATTGTCTGAACAAAATTGAAGCTGAAATTACTCACCAGAAGAAACTTGAAGGAAGACTAAGAAAGGATTACATCCAAAATCACTTTCATACTTCAATGTCAGCATTTATAGATTTAAAAGTAGGAAAATACTAAAGTCAATAATAGTTTAAAATTCTGTAGTAATGTAGGAATGTTTTAGACAAACAGAAAGTATACTCTTTACTTATGTTAAAAAGGACAAATATGTGACTATTACTTGTTTTATTATGAATTATGCCTTTGAGAACTATTTGGTTCTTTTATAGTTTCATTTACACCACCTTTTCAAGTTTTTATTCACGTCATATTGAAAATAAAACAATCTTGTAACTTCTGGTTTTAATAAAATAAAGGGAGAAATCTTTTTGAAGATACAATTGGATTTGTCTCTCTTTGCATCTGGTTAAAAATCAAAACTGACAAATCCTATTATTTGCATATTTATTTATATTTAATTATTCCCAGGACTGTAAAGTTTCTCTGAAGAGAATTAAAAACAATGGAAGGACCATAATTCTTTTCATTTCTATTTTATTCCTTCATTATTGGATACTTCAAAGATATACCATTTCTTTACAGAGAAGAAATTTGGGCTACATCAATATAACCTAGAAAACAGTAAGCCAATAAATGAAACCTTTTGTGTTCAAAACTCCTTCTGTCACAAATGCACACGGTAACCTCTGCTGTTTAGTTCAGGAATATACAAACTTTATGTGTTTAATATCACATATATACACACAAAACCTATTAAATTTTAATTTCTTTTTCAGACGCTCAATATCTCAATGTTTTGCTAACCATTTCCATCCTCACTTTTACATATTCTTCCAAAGGTGAGTCACCATCTTTCTTGCCATGATCACACTCCCTCACAGCAAAACCTTGGCTTTATATGCATCGGCGCCTAAACTTGTATTTTACAGCAGTGGAGCCAGCAGCATTTAACTCTTCTAAGTGTGCTCCCTATGCTGCTCATTGTTCAAAGACCTCCAGGACTCAAGGAGTGGTTTCACAATCAGTTTAAGCTAAAGAAGGCTGTGCTGCCACTGTGTCCTGGGTTGATGCTAAATTGTATCCCCATTCATCTATTTAGCTCAGAAATAAGTGTTGTACCTTTAAAAACTGGATCTGAGAGTGAAGGAGACATAGTGGAATGTCTGAGGTGGTTGTTTTCTAAACATAAAGATCAGAGTTTTCAGCTTTCCTTCACACA
>VZTB01006896.1:289994-320577 GCA_013397245.1 Thryothorus ludovicianus | reverse complement strand
TTTGTTGTTCAGTGCTGTTCATTTGTTGTGCTGGGTGCTTTGACTGTTGAATAAACAATTTTTTCCCACTTTCCTCCAAGGAAATTTTTTCTGTCCCAAACCAGCTGGGGGGACGGGCAGTTCGGATTAACTTTCTAGAGGGACTCCATCCAGAGGCTTTTTCCCAAATTTGCCCTAAACCAGGACACACTGGAAGAGCCAGACCTGCCTTCCCACAGCTCAGCTGACTAATTTGTCCATCCTTATGCCAGCAGCCATGCCTGTGTGGCCCATGAGGAGCGGGGCCAAGCAGCTCCTCTCTCTGCACGCCATCTCTCCCTTGCTGCACTGATGAACTCGGCTCAGGCTCACTCCGCAGAATCTTCTCTGATGGTTTTTGCTCAGACATGTACCCTCTTAAAAAGGCAATCAGAAAAGCTGAATTTAAAATACAGCTTAGTATTTGCTTTCAACTCAGAGTCTATGATATAAAAACAGTTAAATTAAAACAGGGTAGGGTCTTGTTATTTAAATTAAACTAGAAGATACCATCAGGAAGTATCTTTATAAAAATAGCAATACTTAGTCATCTTTAAATATAATTTTTATTTTCCTTGGAATATGAAACTGAAATCCTATAGACTAAAATTTGGGAAAAGATTTGGCATATATTAGAAATTAATTTTATATTTTCATTTTAATTTAGGATTTTAATTTTTTTTAAAAGAGCCTTAGTAGCTCTTGCTTTGCATTTAGTTTATGCCCAAATATTGTATGTATTATCTTGAGATCACTGCAGTAATAAAATACAGAGAAACATACAGAAATTGTCAAAACTTTCACAACTCCAAACAAAAGGTTAGAAGATAAATTTTCTTCAAAAAATGATATTTAGATTAAACCAACACTCCTGACTGCAGGAAAAAAAATTAAAAAAGGAAAAGACTCCAAATAAAGAATGATGCATAACAACCTACAGTGTCTGCTCTTACTTTTTACAACTCTATTAACTTCAAATATTTTAACATCAAAGATAATTGGAATTCTTATATTTAAACCTATCATATTTCCTCTTTCTTTGCACTGTATTGTCTCCCCCTCTCCGTTCCAGTCCTCACCAATTATGCAGTGTCCAGTAGCTATTTATGACAACCTTTAGCTGAAATGGCCCTTTAAGTAATTTTTTATTTATTTTCCAGCATTCCTATTTTGTGATGGTATAAAGTGATGATTACCCAAATTTATCTTTTCAGTAAGTGTTCAGTTTGTGAATTTCTCATATCATGAACACTTTTTGTCTCCACAGACTTCCAGTCTGACACCTCTCTTGAAGTATAGCATTCACTACATTTTGCCCCTCTTCACAATTGATACTTTAATAGTCAAAATGTCTTAGATATAACAACACCTACTGCCAGTATATTCACATACAAAGAATGAAATCTTCATGACTGCTGGGTCATTAAAGAAAATGCAAGAACATGTGCTGGGAGCAGCACTACCTTTGGTATGTTAGCAGATGCAGTGCAGTTGGTACAGCGAACTTGCAGACCCAAGGTATAGTGCACCACGGTGACCCTGTGAACCACAGCAAAGGCTAAGGAGACTCCTGGTCTGCTCAAAACAGCTCACACTTACAAAAGATGGCACTGGTATTGGTGTCTGACTTGAAGAGTTTGAGACTATCCTTTCTTTTTGCAGGGCAGTCATGACTTTTACTGCAGTACTCCTAATTCTACCTGATGGAAGTTGTATCCTGTAATTTCTTAAGACAGTAATCAAAGTAGACAAATTGAATACTTGAAGATTTAGGTAGGCTGAAGACCTGTGTTGAAGTGTAGTTATTTACTTCTTTCTTTTCAATCTCACTCTCTTCTAATTTTTATCAAGGCTTTTTAAATTGCATTTTAAGTTCTGAAAATATCAGAGGAGTTCCCCTTCTGAAAATCTACATTTGTTCCTTTTGTACTTAGTTATAAACTACCATCTACTTCACTCTGCTCTTTTTTCTCCATGTTTACTCTTCCTGTTGTCTTTTTTCATTTTATCAATTATAACCAGTATTCCACTCCCATTTAATTTTACACATGAGAACACTCTCAGAAGTTCTTCACATGCAATACATTATAAAAAGAATGTCAGGACAAGCAATAGCTTTTTAGTCTAAGTTTAATATCCTGTTTTCAAGTAAGAACAGGTAACGTAACAAATAAGTTTGCATTCTGCCATGTTATTCACTGCTTTGCATATTATTTGCTGTTTGCAGCATTTACATTTATCTTCTAAATTTTAAATTCAGGCTTGCACTTGGCATCATGTTGAATGGTAAAAGCACAAACCTTGCAATATACAATAAAATTAAAATTCAGCCTGGCAGGGAAATCAAAACACACAAAAACTACAGAGGTAGCTACTCTGCAAACTGTAAACTTAATGAATCTTGAATTCTCAGGGATTTGTGTTACATCTCAATAATTCCTTCATACTAATATCAGCTGTTTCCCTTCATATTTCTTAGAGTATACTCTCCTTAGTAATTCTGCCCACCTTTCTTCTTCTCTTCTCCTTCATTAACTCAAACAGCTTGTCCCAAAATGCTTCAGCAAGTCAGCAGATGCTTGATTTGTTTCAGAGCCATAATAGTGATCAATCTGCAGTGCTAACTCTTTACCTTGTACTGAAGCTTCAGGATGGTACTAATGAGATTGTCTTCTAGTCAGACACCAATTTCCAGGGAATTGGAGGAAATTTCCTGGATTAGAAAACTGCCAGTTTCAGTTGAAATTTGACAGATTTAAAAGAGCTAGAACTCAAAGACAAGAGTTGCACACTGTATAAAATCATTTAAGTCCACACAAAAACAGCCTCACTGGAAAACAGAGGCTGAAAACTTACCGGGTGAAAAATGATGTACAGGGGATATCACTATCAGGTTACATCATGCTAAAATCACTTGTGTTACTGTGAATATTTTCCCCACTATAAAATAAATAAACCCTAGGTAAAGCAAATGTTTCCTTTTTTATCAGCTTTCAGTAGTTAGTAGTAAGCTTTAGTCCTTGAATTTTGAATACATGAAGTCTCTGGCAGACTCACCCTGGCTGAAGTTGCTACCAGGAGAAACCATCCTTCCCTCCTCTGCCAGACAACGCTACTCTTCCTAGGCAGAAACAGCTTTCCTTAACGCACTGGGCTGAAAACAACAGTGATTCACAAGCTGATTTACAAGCAGATCAGATATCTCTGCCTTGAGGGCTTCCATATCTATTAAAGACACAGGGCAAGGCAGATGGCTGAGGGTGGCAACAACTTCAGCCAACAATCTCCTGCAGCAAATCTGTCAGAAGCCAGAAAAGAACCAATTTATACTCACTAATGATTTCGTATGCCCTTTTTCATTCCCTCTCTAGACTGCTATCTACAAAACTCTTCAACTTTTGTCTGTCTTCAGTCGTTCCCCTCTCGTTTTCCAATGTCTTTCCCTTCTGTTATATCTGCTCTGAGATGAGGATGCCTAGAACAGAAAGGCTTCAGACCAAACTGGGATGGGAATAGTTTGCTGGGTACACACAGGAACAACTGAAAGACACTTGAAAGCAGGATATCCAGAGCAGACAATGTTATTATTTTGACCTAATAGCATGGGTCAAAGGTATCTGGCTTCTTTTGTGTTCACAGCTGGTGTGGGTCTGGAAACATATAATCACAACCATTCATTTTAATTTAGTTGTCCGAAGAATGTAGCAGTAGAACAAATCATTCATTCTAATCTGTCCATGGATATTTCTCAACTACAAAAGATATGCACTATAACGTTAATTTTTAGAAAAGTCTTCATTTGTTTTTGGTTCTCACCATCCATGTATTTTAGATTAATGTTATAAATATCACTTATCACCTACTTGCCATTAAATGATAACATCCTACTAGAGGTACTCACTGCTAGTGGATTGCTAAAGTAATTAATATTATAATGTTTAATGTATTTATTATTACTTTTTTTTGTCACATAGGCAGCTATTAATTGTATTTTTCATTCAATTTATTTTTCACTTTATGACTACTTTATCTCCTTACTATATTTTTTTTGAGGTTTTGGCAAAAGTTTTTTATGAAAGTCAAGTAAGTCATCTCTACTCGTACCTATTAGCCAATATTTTGCCAACGCCTTCATGATTCATAATTACACACACTCAAAAATAAAAAGATACCTGTACTCAAGCCTAGTCACTAGAAACATCACCTATTTGTAGCTTTTTAAGGAGAAAAATAAACTTGACATGACTATGAACACACACCTTTCAAAAGCAGAGAAAAATCTCTCATACTCAAATGGTTGGTTTACGAAATCTTGAGAGAAGGAGAATAAGTAAATATTTAGTGTTTGAGGCCAATATTAGCCCCAGAAGCAATGTTACAGCTCACATCCTAACAATGTATTTCTTATGAGAAGTTCTGAAATATTTATATGGAAACTCCTCTGATGTCTTCTTTCTCATAACTGAAAATAGTAAGCAGCTAACTTAAAATTAATCAGACTGTAAAGGAAAATTCATAAAAAAATGTATATATAGTTGGTCATACTCTGAAACAAATTTTTTAACAAATTCAATTGGTTTTGGTTTTAATGCAAAATAAGCACTTACTTAAAAGAATTATATTCTCTATTTTTACTGCACAAGATGCTTGTTAATAAACAAGTACTGGGCTCCACAATTTTTCAGATAAAGATATTTGTTCAAAGATATTCAGTGTGAATTAATGACACTGGGACATTGCATACCAGAAGACATAAAACTGTTATTTTGCCTATCACCAAAGGAATGCTAGTAACACTAAAGAAAACACCTTCTTGACTATTCTTTGAATTGTAGTGTGCAAAAAAAAAGGTTCTGATAGACACTGACGAATTTTTTTAATCAGGGGAGCTTAATAAGCCGACAAAATAGAATTGAACTCTTCACAATGAAACAACAAACATGATTGCACGTTCTTGAATTCTGATAATCATGATTATAACTAATATTCATAGAGAAGTTACCTGAAATGCTGCGTAAGTGCAACATTACACCAACAAGTGTCAAAGTGTAAGTTCTAAACTCTCAGAAATTTTATGCTGTGGCAAAAATTATAGTAAAGAAATGTGGTTTTGCCTTGCCTTCATAATTGTGTCAGAACCATTCCTTATATTAAATGGTTTAGTTCATGCTGGCAGCTTTCCCTTTCATGCAGCCTGAATACACCAAGAAAAAATTATCTATTTCACAGCCAAGAGCCGTTCACTCGGGATTGGGCAGACCGCCTTTAAGAAATTATACATTGCCTAGGGGGTAAAAGCACTATTTATTCTCTAAATTTCAGCTCATTTTGTTAACCAAGCATGCAAAAGGACAATAGCTCAGAGCCCATCCTGTTAAAATATGTAAAACCACAAACAGAAGTATTTGCCATACTGTTAGTTAAGCAAAGTCTTTCTAGAGGTAAAAAGACCACAAGCTTTTTCAGAATTGCACAACGGTTCTGGACCACTGAAAACAGAAATCTATGATTATCACCAACAATATTCCAGATGCTCATTCCTTCTTTTAGGAAAAACAATTCTGAGCTGACAAAGATGACTTTGGTGTTACCTGCTCTGTATTTCAAACATGATTCATGCTAGTTCTAGTTGAACATCATCAAATATATTTCAGCAACAATTCTCTTCATACTAAGATTGGAAGACTGATGTTCAGATGTCCATGTTTCAGCTATATTTAAAACTACTACATCATTAAATTTAACCATGTTTATTCCAAAAAAATACCAGGTTTGCTATATTTCTACCCCATACACCACAGATTTACACCAGCTTTTTTTACCCAGCAGCAATGATTTTGGTAGGAATTCCTCACAGATGTTGTTGCTGAAATCTACTCGTTGCTATCACACCGGCCTGAGAAAGCCTCCTGGGCAGCAGTCAGCATCAGCTCTCAGAGTACCAGGGTTAGGATTTTCCAAGGAGCTGGAAGCCTGCAGTTTAAGGAAGCTAGAGCTCTAACCAAAGATCAGGTTTACACGCTGCACACTGAAGCCAACGTGGCACCATAGCCCTGTCCCTTCACTGCAGGCTGCTCGTAAATTCTGAGCCATTCTGAGAGAGGTGGCCCAAGCCTGCAATTGCACAACCCACAGAGGGGCTGCCCCAGAGCCACACATCCCGCAGGTCCCAGGGGCTCCTCTGGAAAAAGGACATTCTTGTTTTCCACCACTAACAGCAGCTGGGAAATTGTCAAGAATGCCATTTTCAGCAGCCTGCAGAAGCGGAACCAGGCATCTTCACACAAAGAGATTTACAAATTCCTTACTTAGAACAAAACACTT
Source organism: Thryothorus ludovicianus (assembly GCA_013397245.1). NCBI lineage: Eukaryota > Metazoa > Chordata > Aves > Passeriformes > Certhiidae > Thryothorus > Thryothorus ludovicianus. The sequence goes on along the minus strand of VZTB01006896.1, from coordinate 314,235 downwards.
AAGAAAATAATAAAAACAATGTCTGGTATTCATTCCACCTTAATTTTCACACTTTTTTTTTGAGGCATGTGATACATAAATGTCAAAATTTGAAACCTAAATTGCAATTTAAAAATACTCTGCCAGTTTCAGTGATCCCCAGGGTACAGAGAAACACAAAAAAATTTCCTGTAAGTGCTTCTTACAGGAAATGCTCTATCCTTTTATTGGAAACAAATTATGAGAATGCTGCAGTATTCCTTCTTACACTGTAATTCTTGACCTCAAATTTTTAATATTACAACAATATTTACCTTCATGGCAATGAATTAATAACACCCTATTATTTGTAACAAAAAGAAGCAAAATTCTGGAGTCACAGAAAAACCCTCAAATATTAGGCTAAGAAAATTGGGATTTTTCAGTCAGGAAAAGAGAAGGCTTCGGGGTGACCTAATTGCACCATTCTAAGCACATGAAGGGAGCCCACAAGAAAGATGGAGAGGGACTATTTACAAGAACATGTAGTGGCAGGACAAGGGGGAATTGATTTAAAATGAAAAAGTAGGTAAAATTAGATTAGGTATTAGAAAGAAATTCATTAATGTGAGGGTGGTGAGGTACCGGCACAGGTTGTTCAGAGAAGCTGTGGATGCCCCATTCTTGGACGTGTTCAAGGCCAGGGTGGATGGAGCTCTGAGTAACCTGGTCCAGTGGAAAGTGTCTCTGCTTACAGCATGGGGGTTGGAACTAAATGATCTCTAAGGTCCCTTCCAACCCAAATCTGTGATAGAATCTAGAATTCTATGATTATATGTACATACATATACATGTGCATCATAGACTTTTGCTGGAGGTTACCTGAGGTCATTCATATAAATATATACTAAACTTCAGGTGGAAAAACTGACATTTTCTGAAAAATAAAGAACATGATTCTGCAGATTTACTTCACCCATCATCCTGAAAAAGTTTCTTAAGATAAAGATGCTTATGAGTAGTAAACCTTCAACTCCTGAACAATACTACAACTGTTTTTAACTTTCTTATAATGATGAATAGATGCAATTATATCTTTGTTTTTCCTGATTTCTTGTACCTCCCAAAAGATTTCCAAGAAAATATTACTGATTTAAATGGTTTTATCATTTCTAAGCGTAAAGAACAAAAAAATATGTCTGCTCATGTTAAGATAATTATCTATTTTACCAAGGAGTTCTTAGACTTCAGACACTGAAGCAGGAATCTAAAATTCTGCGGCAAGTCATGAGAACTTCATTACTACCAGGCATCTTATTGACACTTCTGTGGAAAACACAGTCAATGTGGCTCCCTTGTAAGAGCCTTAAAACTTCAAATTTATCCAAAGTTAGTAAAAGCTTTTAGGGCTAGCAGCTGATTCTGCTTACCATACAGGAATAGTGACAGGTATATATTCACAGATATTCACTGACTGGTGAATATCCTACCTCTACATCACACATTCTTTTCAAAGGCTCCAGTATAGGACAGATAATCATTGTTTGTTCTGCTGGACACTTGCCAGCATTGTTTCACCAAGCATCAGAAGTGATGGCATGCAGTGCAAATGGAGAGAAAAGCAAAGGATGGACTTGGCTGGAAACATGCACAGAGAATATGAGCTAATGTAATCATGCATTTAAAAATAACATTCTAAGCATATATTCTAACAAGGAGTTCAAATGACATATGCAATAGAAGCCTAAGTCTAGTATTTCTCAAGTTGTGATTAAATGTCCTGCCATTTTACATGTATTCATACTTTTAAAAATTTAGCCCTATGTTCGATAACCCACTTACTGAAGACAGATCTTACAAAGGATTGCTCCTTGAAAGTCTTCTGGAGTTATTGTATTGTCACAAACTAAATCCCAATAAATTCACTTTATTTTTTGCCAGGAGGATTACAATTATGCCATTCTTTTATCTTACATTCTTTTCCTGCTCATTGTAACTCACTTCAGTTAATATATGACATGCCCCAACAAAATAATCCCCACTATTCTCCATTCTGCAGTCTTATCTCCCAGGAATTACAGTTGAATTGCACCACAGATTCAGGTAAATACTCTCCAGAGTAAAGATTAAGTTGAGCTAGAGATGGTTTTCAGTAGCAGTATCTATGCAAGCCTACATCTGTTTAAAATGATCACCATAGCTCATTAGATATGATCTCTGTGAAGGGAACATGAGCAATGCCTCTGCTCTAGAAATGGATATTATTTAAAAATATCTTTTGAATAGCATTAGCTTGTTTTTCCCCTAATCTCTGTGAAAGTGATCACTCACTCACACACACACACACACACACAAAAAGAAGAATCTATCAGTACTTTTACCCTATTGACTTTTGAGTCTTTCATTTTCATAGAGCAAGGACTTATATTTTACAGCAAGAATCCCTTAAAAAGTAGGTGATTATATCCCAATGCTCTGTTTCCTTTTACAAAACAATTTGCAAAACAAACTATTTTTTTCCCTTATAAGATAAAGAGAAGCATTAGGGTTTTTTTATTTAAACCACAAGTTCCCCCTTCTTTCAACAGACTTAACTCAGTCAATTATTTGAGATGGGCTTTTGTATAAACAAATCAAATAACAAAAAATTCAAGTCACTAAAATAGTCACACATTAAAAAACTTGGCAGAAAAATAGTGTCAGGATTAGAACTATTTAAAATACAATTTTCCCAAATGACTCGAACAAAGCAAAAGGTGTGCTACAAACTAAAAGTAGGAGTTAAGGTTTGAAAAGAGAAAGCAATACATACACAATGAAAAATTCTCATTGCTGGAGAGAAGGAAGCCCTTTGAACCCATTTGACCCACAACCTCTTAAAAGAAAACAAATTCTGTTTTAAGTCCAGTAGGAGGGGTTTGACAGCAGTTCTGGCACTAACTTCTTATTTTCTATAGTGATCAACATAATTGTAAAGCTGCATGGACTTTAATTCAAAATTTAAAACAATCAAATTTTCCCTGTCATTCCAACTCAATGTTTTTTTCACCAACTGAGAAGTTATGTGAACATAAAACTAATTTTAAAGAGAAAGTAACAAATTAGTTAAGACTTTAAACAACAGAAGTTGGAGATACTGAGCCATTTTTTAGGTTCTATACATTTACATTTTCTTTCCAAGAGTTTATTTTTTCTGATCTGTACATGTAAGGTATTTTTAAACCTTATTTTGTGATAAAAATTTCATAGAAATAATATCAATGTTATATTTAGGAAAAGCATACAATAATCACTGCAACAAAACAAGGAATAATTCTATTAATTTTGTAGCAGGACGATGAATTAAAGATGATCATTTTGATGATGGGTTTCACATATCTTTTGTTCAACTCTAATTAGTTCTTTTACCTTGATACAAGTAACAAGTTTTGTACTTGTGTTCAATTAAGCACGTTATATCATACACTATGTCATGCACATGATCTATAAATCATTTTCCAGCACTATTTAAATATCACCATCGGTAAGTCTAGCATTAACTACATGCTAAGCTAATCACAAATGCAGTAAAATTAAACAAATTTTAAATTCATCACAGCAACAAAGTTTATTCTTGCAAAAATATCTCAGTACCTTAACTGAACATCAGCAGTTCTTCTCCTTCCTACACATTTATTCTCTCTCAATACCTAAATAACTGATCTGCCAGCAGTTTTACAAAAACTGGGATAAATTACATTTACAAGGGAACAGCAGTGGCAGCTTTTATGAGCAACAATTGTTGATATGATTCCGTCACATTTTGACAAGTGTTGCTCCCTAAGTTCACTTGCTTCTACATTCATCAAGATGACACAAACCAGATATTCAAAATTTGTACAATTAGATGAATCATGCAACAGGCTTACAGGACCACTGACCTAGACTGGAAAACTGGGAAAAATCCCCAAATTTTGTTAAAGAGGACAAATTTGTACAGTTTCAAAGAGTCACTATAATGCAGGCTAAATGGAGGTCCGTAATGCCTAATTTTTTTGCTGCACATTTCAGCACTTCTTGATTATACATAAAAATAAGATATTTGCTTTTTCCTATGAAAATTTTGCTCTTTAATTCAAGGAGTAAAAACGAAATCTGATTCTCATTTCTTCTGTGCGTTACTTTTATTTGATGCATGTTTCTATGAAGATAGTTTTAAAATCCATGTTCATTGTAAAAAAAAAAAGAAGAAAAAAAAAGAAGCAACAAAACCCCAAAAAAATTTCTTTGGACCACAGAACACTAATTAAAAATTGCTTATCAGCTCTTGCAGTCACATGCAGTCTTCAGTGTGAATTTCCATACAACTCTTAGTAAAATAAAGCACCTATTTCATTTTGATAATTTCTGAACGGCAAAACAACACTAAGGGTTTACACCGTGCCTTTTTTTCCCGCCCCATTTTCCTGCCCACACGGTATTTCTCTCCTGCACCACGCAGCACTTTGTTCGCCTTTTAAACAGATTAAATCTCACCCAGCTTCAGATTAATCAACTCCTACGGAAAAGCGGCAGCGCGCCCTGGTGGGCACAGGGAAGCAGGTTTATGAGGAATATTAATATTACCTCTGTGCTCCTCATTTTAGCGGCTTCTTTCACACAGTAATTAGAAATTTTAAGTCACGTTTATTATGTTCTACTGTTGTAGAACACAAGAATGACAGGTTGAATCTGAATGGTCGGATCCTAGTACATATGGACCTAATAGTCCATACAACGTATACGAGTTAAAATGCACTGACAAAGTCTCTGTTTCAGTGAGACTGCTTGCAGGGCAAAGTCTAAGTATGTTCCAAGTGCCATTCACAGTTTTTAATATTGCAGCTCCCCCTATAAAGTCTAAAGTTATCAGAGAGAAGTCTCACCTGAACATAATTCCCATGATATAATTGGAATTTCAGGACAAACAGCAATCACAGTACCCCACTTGCAACGTTTTCAGAGTATCAATCTTAAGTGCAGAATAAAGACATCATTGCAGCACAAATGTGAAACAGAGTCCCAAAATGCACAGCACTATCTGGAATCAGTGTGTCAAAATCAGTTAACTCAGGAGCCCCTAAATCCAATTTTGGAATCCTGTTCATCTCTGTAGCCAGAAAGTGTCTGATGTCACATCTCAGGGTTTTCACTGAGGCATGTGCCAGGTCACTGTACCTACTATTTCCAGTGTCTTACAGGGAACATTTCCTTTCTGGAAATGGAAAGAAACTCTTCTAGGCTGTCACAAGAGGCAGAGGCATTAGACTGAGTCGGTGCTGAGGAGTACTGCAGAAGATGAAGCCTATCCCAGTCATTCTCAGAGAAAATGAGTTTTTGAGCAACTCATTTTGCCTATGTCCAAATACTTGTGCTAGAGTGATACTCAGTATATGAGGTAACTGTGCATCCAAACAAAAACCTTTAAACAAATCTCCACTGAATTCATCATACTGTATGAAATCAATGGGGACCTGTTCTTGTAAGAAATCTGTATAAAGCAGACAAAAATCTTAAGATCTGGCCAATGCTGAAATAGAAGATTCCTTTATTGTCCCATTTTTTCATTATTGATTTAAAGGAAAACTCTGCTTATCCATCAGAAGTTTCTTCTGCCTTTAGATTACTTTTTTTCTTAAACAGCATTAATCTCATAAAATTTGAAGAAAAAAATTAAATGTTTACAGTCTGTTTCCATTTTTTAAAAAAATCTAAATAAATTAATATAAGCCCCAGCAACATTAGAAAAGCATTAATGAATTTTGAAGACAACATAAACTGAGGCAGAGGCTCCAAAGTATCCTGACTAGGCTGTGCAGCAGTGAAAAGAGACTAGATGTTTCCACCTCAGGCTCCCACAGGCTTTTCCTAGCACTAGTCTTGCCTAGTTCTGTAGCTTCCTCTCACTTCCCAAGATGTGAATGCTGTAGTTTCTCTGCAGATTGCAGCAGTGAGCAGTGTGACTCTGCATCTCTCTGTTAGATACTACTAAGACCTCATCTCTCATCTGGTTCAATAACCAGAACTGCTTTGTGTGGGTCAAAATAACACTTCATTTTTAATTATTATATTCATTGCATTTTAAATAATACTGTCTCCTCACCTGTGTCATGGTAAAATGCACTATCCCCAGTCTCTGTCAGGGATTTTGGAGACATGAAGGTGTTGCTGTAGAGATTCTATCTGCTTTCATGTGTAATTCTATGATGCTTCCTTGCACCAAATATATCCACATTTTGTAATTTCATTTTCTACTAGATAAAGTTTCCAGTTGTACTTAAATAAATTCATACACTCTCTATTGATTATTCATTGATTTTTTTGATTTTGTTTTTAATTTTCCTTTTGAATTGCTCTATCTGGAGCCCATTGGTTAATAACAAACTTTCATCTAATCTGTAGGAATTGTTTCTTTCTTCTATCTAAATATGAGTCTCCATCACAGAATCTAAGATACCTCCAGCTTTGCACCCAGAGGACTTATTTTTCCATCTATCTTGTCATTCTCCAATCCCACCAAAAAACTATTACTTTGGTTTTTTTTTTAGAGCTAAATGGGCAAAATTTTTACTTCTACTAACTTTTACTCACAGCATTTCACTTCCTCCTGTTACTGCCCTCACAGCTGCTAAGCTACTTATCAACCTTTAAAGCCTGCTACCATTTTTTAAAATTACTTGTTCTGAAGAGAAAGCAAAAATTGGAAGCCATTCACTACCACTTATTTAGATAATTTCAGGCAGGCATTTCAGTCCACTTTAAAGGCTCAGGAAAGGTAAACAACTGTAATGGGCTGTAATTATTTGTCTAGGTCATTTTATATTAACTTTCTACCTGTGTAATTTTAATACTAACTTGTTACCGTATTTCCAACTGCTTTTTTATGTTGATATAGATGTGAAAGGAATAAGGAAATACAGCAATCATTCATGCATGTTTACATGACAGATATAATTCTTATACAGGTTATCTAAACCATGTAATATTTTAAACCCCTCTGCATGTCTTCTGATCACACAGGAAGTATCCTGTTTCATTACCTATCCTTCCCTCTGAAGTGTAGATCTAACCCCTTTGTCTCAGCCTGTGTGTTTTGTTTGGTAAAACATTTATTTGCACAGTAATTTACTCAGATATAGATCAACATGAAGTTTCTAATGATCTCATTTTGAGTCTATTACAAGCAGAGTACAGCAAAATTACAAGTCATGGCCCTCTCTACACTGCCAATTCACTGAATCATTCAGGCTCAGAGGGACTTCAGGATGTCTAAGGCTCACTGCCCTGCTCAAAGCAGCATCATCCCAAGATGCTTAGGGTTTTACCCAACTGAGTCTTGAAAACACCCAAGGTCAGTGACTCTACAACCTCCCTGGGCAATCTGTTTCAGCAGTTAAGTATCCATACTGATTTTTTTTTTCCTTTTATATTTAATCAGAATTTTGCCTGTATCAATTTCTGCCCAGTGTCACTCCCCTGCTGTGCACCTCAGTAAAAGGTGTGGCTCCTCTCAGGAGCCTCCACTTCAGCTCTGGGAGGCTGATTTTCCTCAGTTTCAGCCCATAGATAGGACTCCTTTATAAATACTGGACAGCGTTAAAAGGGATGTCTCCTGCTTCTAGCTGCTAGACTTGCTGCAGTATAACTTACTTAATCTCTTTGCTACCACAATTTATATCCTGTATACTATTCCATGCATTTCATTTTTTTCTTTCTTTTTTTTTTTTTTTCTCTCTTAAAGGATTGTAAGAAAACACAAGGTGTAAGAACAAGTGAATGTGAGAGGCATGGAAAAGGCAGCATCTCTACTTTACTATCTGCTTATCTCAAAACTGTTAGATGCCATCACATCAAAGTATATGGATCTGATGCAGCAGTTGAAGCTTCAGGGAACCTGAAGTTCCCATTTGACCCACATTTCTGTCCACAAGGTTTTGCCATTTTTAAGAAAAAAAAATTTAGTATCCTCAAGGAAAAAGGACGATAAGGCTCTATTTTTCAAGTCATCCTCCTAACTGTACTATCACTTCTTAAATCACTTCCTCTTATTTCATTATTTTACTCTTAGTAGACAGTATCACACACACATGAGCTATCAGATGTGCTAGTTCATTGTTGTTTCTGCTGGGAATACTAGCTATTTTGAAATATCCCACTTGTGGAGAAGAAGGTGTTACGAAAGCTATAATATTTTTTCCCCCACCCTGTTACTTGTACTTGTCAACTCCAATTTCATTTTGTTAGGTTTCACACTAAAAAATGGCAGTTTTACAACAGTGAGAAAACATCTTACAATCCAATTACTTCTCAATAAAATCATACACCTAATTCTCAGTCTCTTTCACATATTTACAAATCCACATGGCAAATCTGTGAATCTAATCCCAAATAATTAACTACACATCAACAACTAAGTGATCAGTCTTCTGCAGTTATTAACATTGGTAGTGTCCAATATAACAAAGACATTTCAGTCTGATTTCCAAAGTAACACACTCACAGACAGCACTCCCTACTTATCTTCTGCAATCGAAATTGTCAGAGTTTATCAACATCTTTTGAATAGTCTTTCTATTAATTCTGCATCAATAAACCATAGTGACAACTGTGAATTATACCATTTGCTAAACTGGATGTCAAGTCTCAGCACAAGCTAATCTTACAAGTCAAAACTAAAAGGCTTTTAGTAACTAGTTGTATAGATACTGTTTGTTTTTTTCTGCCTGATAATCTGCTAATATTTATTGGTCACTGATTTTTGTTACAGGTTTTGATGGTAACTGTGTAACTTTATCATACGGTTTGCTGCCTATATCATCTTGGAAGATGCAACATCAGCTGCTGTGTTATCCTGCCACATGGCAAACAACTACCCTGCAGATGCAAGTTAATTTTAACATCAGAAAGCATTGCCTTGTAACAATGGAAAACTCCACCAAAAGGAAAGCAGAGTAGAACACAATTTTTGTATTATCTTACCTTTAACTGGAAGTATCTGGGGTAGACCAGATAGGAAATCCTGAAATCCAAATACATAGTCTGTTGGAATGAGCAAGAAACAATAGCTTTCCTGCCCAGAGAAAAGCCAAAAATATTTGGTGCATTCATTTAATGAAAGGAGACAAGGAATCAGCCCTCAGGGAATAAATTTTAATTTACCTCTGGTGTGATTTTCCCATACTATTGACAGAACAGGAATAATTAATACAGGAATGAACTCATGAGTGATTTAGGGGCAAAGAGGTACTAATTTTCACCTAAATAGTAGATACAGAAAACACTTTACATAACAGCAGGAGAAATAGTTTGCCTTGAAACAGGAAGTATCTAAAACTACTTTGTATAAAGACTCTAAAATGTACAGACTACAAAGCAATCAAATGCTACATTTCACATCAAAAGACTTTTTTTTGAGAGGAGAGAGATGACAGCAATGTATTAGATACCTGACTTCCCATTACTATGATGGCATGCATAAAATCCTACCCACAGCCTCATTCTAGCACTACCAGACTTGGGATCAGCTCCATTACACACTCCACCTGAGACTGAAACATATTTAACTGACCTACTGAGACACAGAAAGATGTAGGAAACAGTTAAAGCCAAGTATGAAGTGACTCTTTCTACTGCCACTGACTGTTCTGAGCTGCTTGGGCCTTGCACTATTTTGAGTACAGTTATGTATTTGAACCACACATTTAGCTTTCTTAATTTAGCTTTCACTTTTGAAAAGAGTTTCAAGCAGATTGAGTCTTTTCAGGGCTTGTCACTTAAATGCTGACTCTTTCTTTGAGACTAGGACACAGCTCTGTGATTCCCAATTTCTATAACAACTTGAGCATATTATTTCTCAACATACTCTTTTGTCCCTTTCCAGAATCTATTCATACATGGTAGCAGAAGGTCTCATATAAGTGACATCTATCTACATTGAGATGTAATATTAATACACCTTCTCCTCTCTTTCTCCTTTTCTTTAATGACAGAGGAAGGAGCACCATGAGCCCTCAGTTTAATATATAATTTTTCAGTTTCTCCCAAAACTCTCCTTAGAGCCACTGTGTTCCACATAAGAGGCATATAAGCTCATGTCTTGACAAGTGCCAACACAATTCCACTAAATCATGTGAAATTAGTCTTCTAATGTTAGGAAGCAGTAAAAATTATATATTTTGATTATGAATGCTTTTTGGTGATCATTTTGGATGGTATATATCATCAGTTCTGGACATAAATGAAATCATTTCAAATCTAACTCTTAATAGAAGCCACAAATGTAAATTAACATCAGCAGAAAAGTAGTAATTAAAATTAACTTTAATATACTAGTTAGAAATAAACTACCAAAACCTATGTCTCAAAACCAACTAAAAGAGAAAAATGAAGTATAAAAGTATAAAATACTGGGAAACAATACATTAAAAGTTTTGAATCATAATACCTACATAAGTAGACAAGATATTTATAGTGTTTCAATAGAAATGTCTTTGTTTTGGGTACCTCAGATTCAACAGATAGTCTTTTCCATCTTATACAGAAATTTCATACACTTTCCCCTAACTGTACTAGAATGTAAAACATCTATATTCATTAGGAAATGTAAATAAACTCCTATTTTCTGCAAATGGCATTAAATTACAGTTTCAAGAATTTGAAGGGCTTCACCAAGTAATTAATGCATCAGAAAAACCTAATACAAATTTTTGAAAAAGGTGCTGGGGTGTTCTAAAGTACATGGCAATGCAATCAGTTTTCCTGCATGGATTTCCAACATCTTCCTCTCAATTAACTCTAGTTTAGAAACATGGACAGAAAAGCACATTTTAAAGCTTTTCATTCAAAGTTTGGTCTTGGTTCATTTTGTTTCAGTTCTTACTCTGTGTTGTTATATATGCCAAATTCTGCCCATTAATATAAACAGCACTACAATTCAGGGTGCAAAACCTAAGAAACACTCTTTCAAAAATATATTTTATTTAGGTTTTTTTTAGAATTTATATGTGTGATTTTAAAAATATGTAGATGCCTAAGGCCAATCATCAAAACCCTGCTAAATTTATACTTCACTCAATGTTCTTGCTGGCAGTAATTATCTTATTGTGAACAAATTATCTGTATAGAAAATAAAGGACAATTCATTCATAGAAGTTGATACTTTAGCAATTCAGAAAAAGATGACACTGATCAGCCACATATTAAGAAGAAAAATCCATTTAACCTCTGCTGTGTTTGGATATAATTTCTTGCCTTCACACCATTGCCTCACAATATGAATTAAATTCACAAATGTCTCTTTGAATAAGCCTTCTCCCTATCTATTACTCGGATGAACAATCTCCCCTCGGTAGCTGAGAAGAGCCCCAAAGCCAAGGAATTCACTGAAGCAGTTCAAGCAATAGCTCTGTGGGGTTTTGATACCCAAAATCCAGTAATCATAGTAACTCTCACTCTGCTGTCACCTCCCTGAATTGGCTGGATAGCTCTAGATCAATCCCGTCCTCCCAGCACAAAAACAATGATTTCAAATGTCTTTAACTGAATAGTAAAGAACCCTCACCAGAGCTCACAGGGTTCCCCTGCTCTCTTCTGAATCTGCAAGAAATCCTGTAATTTCTTACTAAATTACAAATTTGACTGTTGTAACTGACTTTTTTCCTACTTTCTTTCCCTGCATGCTCCAAAAACAAATCACAAATCCGAATCACAAAGAATGTGATTGCTCAGGAGCTGGCAGCAGTTTGGCACACAGACCAGTCAATCACACAGGCCAGCTCTCCTCAACCAGCTTGTGAACTCCAACATTTAGCTTCAGTGTAAGCTAAAGAATATATGTGGAGTATAGGAGGATGCAAGTGCTGATTACTAATACTGCAGAGTCAGCAATCTGACTAAAACAGATCCAGGCACAAAAGTAATTACATCAATTGCTGAATTTCCTTCGATATATTGCCACAGAATTACTTCCCCAGTAAAAATTAAACTAACCTGAGTGTCCTAAAGAAGTACAAAGTAGTTTGGACATCAGTTTATCCAGCATCCCAGGGATATCTCATTTCTAGGGATGATACAAGATCAGGGCAAGTACATAAAGATTTTTTATCAATATGCAAATGATAAAAAATTGAGGTTAGAAAATGTGGTATCCATCTACAGAAGCAGCCAGAAGGATCTGGTGAACTACAGATCTGTTAGCCTGACCTTGGTGCCAGGAAGGTCATGGAGCAGATCATCTCAAGTGTCACCACACAGCACTTGAAGGAAAACCTCATGTCCATGGGGCTCAGGCTCTCCCAGTATGGGTTTATGAAAGGCAGAGTCTGCTTGAACAACATGATGTCCTTCTACAACAAGGTGATCTACTTACTGAACAAGAGAAATGCTGTGGATGGTGTCCCCCTGGACTTCAGAAATCGACACCATTTCCCCAGTATTCTCCTGAAGAAATTGGCTGCTCACAGTTTGGGTAAGTGCACTTGTTCATTGAATGAAAGACTGGCTGGATGACTAGGCCAGAGAAAGGTGGGGAATAGAGTTGCATCTATTCAAAGATCATGGCTGGCCACCAATGATGCTCCCCAGGACTCAGTATTGGGGCCGGCCCTTTTTAGTATCTTTAGCAATAGTTCAGATGAAGGGATCAAAGGCACCCTCAGTCAGTTGGCAGATGACACCAAATTGGGCAGGAGTGTTGATCTGCCAAAGGAAGGCTCCACAAAGGGATCTGAACAGGCTTGATGGGCCAAGGCAAATTACATATGGGGTGCAACAAGGTGATGGAGTGGGTGCTGCCCTTGGGTCACAACAACCCCACTCAGTGCTACAAGCTAGGGCAGCATGGCTGGAAAGTTGCCCAGTGGCAACGGCCTGAGAGTGCTGGTTGATAAATGACTGAACATGAAACAGCCATATGCCCAAGAAGGCCAACGGCATCCTGGCTTGGATCAAGAACAGCAGTCAGCAAGATCTGGGCAGTGATTGTCCATCTGTACTCAGCACTGGTGAGGCCAACCTCAAATCCTGTGTTCAGTTTAGTAACTGCCATTAAAAGAAAAACACTGAGGTGCTGGAACATATCCAGAAAAGAGCAACTGGTGAAGGGTCTGGGGCACAAGTCTAATGAGGAACAGCTGAGGGATATGGGGTCATTTAGCCTGGAGAAAAGGAAGGCTCAGGGGTGACCTTATCACTTCTACAACTCCCTAAAAGGACATTGTAGCCAGGTGGGGGGTCAGGCTCTCCTCCCATGTACCAAGTGACAGGACAAGGATCCAAGTCATGCCAGGTGAAGTTTTGATTGGTATTAGGAATATTTTCTTCATTAAATGTTTCTTAAGCATTGGAACAAGGAAGTGGATGAGATGTGCAGATGTGGTGCATAGGACATGGTTTAGCAGTGGACATACACTTTCTCCACTCTTGTTTAGGTACAGGTTTAAAATAAACTTTGGTTTCTTTTACAAACTATAAATGACATTTTAGGCTTCTGTACATCATTATATTCAATACACATCTACTCCTTGATAATTAATCATTCTTTTGAAGCTTTTTTATTAGCTCATATAACTAATTTCAACTCAAGAGAAGCTAGTATCTCTAGCTATAATTGGCTTTCTCTCTGCTTTCCCTATAGCAATATGAAGCAGAATCAACCTCTCTTTCAATGAATTTTATGCTTATCTAACCAGCAGCTGCAACAAGTGTTGCAATATGTGACTAATTCATTTAATAATTTATTCTAACATTACAAACACACACTTACCCAAACAATAGAACTTAGCTTACAGAAATTTATTGTCAGTCTAAAAATTCTATTTAAACATCAAATACCTCTAGTATTAAGCATAGTAAAATGCAAGAGCAGAATTCTATTAGGACTTTAAACACCAAATCCCTCTTCTTTGAATAGCAAGTTAAAGCTTTGCTTATTCTCAGATCAACTAAAATATTCTCACAGATGTTTCTGTCTCTTAGCAAAGGGCCACAAGATGAAGTGAAATCAATGAACTCCATGAATGACATTAAACAGACCTGCACATTTCTCTTGCTTAGTGACTTCATATATGTGCAGAAAAAAAAAGAGTATGGTATTTGCTGAACTTTTACCTCAAAAAGGTATTTAAACTCACACCTGATGGAGCCTGAGTGCTCTTCTAGAGGACATCTGTTACACACACCCAGGCACTGTATCTGCCACTGAAAACTCTGCAGTGCACAGCACAGCCAGTCTCTGCATGCAGAGGAGGCCTCCTGTCTCCTGGGGTGTCATTTTCTGTGCCTGCCCTACACAGCACATGCCCACTGATAGCTTTGCAGATTTCCCAATAGCTTCCAAAAACAGAAGACTCAGTGAAAGGGAACATTAGGAGCAATTCACACATCTTTCTCCCACACAATCATTCTACTTAAATCACAACAAAACAGGCTACAGGCCAGAAAACTGTTCTGAAGATGTAGTACAACTCACATCATCTCTCTCAGGGCTTTGTGGTCTCTTTTCTGAAACATTATCTATTCTAGTCACATAATGGAGAAGGTTTTGTTCGTCTGGGAAAGTCAACAAAAAGGAATAACCTGTTGTTAGTATTCGTATAATTTATCATGACTAGAGTCAGTTTCCTGCATACTGTCAAAGACCTTTAGGAACCAAAAAATCACTAACTTCTGTTAAACCAGAGGAAATGTACTGAAAACACTGCAGATTGCACACCCTTCATTAAGAACTCAGAGGTTCATTAGAAAAGCAGTATAGATATTTAAGGGGTAAACTACCAGACACTGAGCTACAGTCTCATCCTCCAGACAAATGCAATCTCCACTATCTCCTCTTGTTATAAAATGTAAATACATCAGCAGACAACCTTTCTAGGGTGTAAAAATGATTAAATAAATAACATTTGAAAGCTCTTGAAGAAAAAAGAAATTCTAAAGATCAGAAGAGAAGTTATTAAAGCAAAAAGAACACATCAGGTTATCTCCCAAAACAATAATTGAAAGGTTTATTACTAATTGAAGTGCATTTCTACCTTTAAAGATTCTGGTTTATTATTGTATAGAAGGAATTACACATAATAAACACGAGGCAAACAATCACAGAACTTTCACTTAAAATGTATACATTATAAAAAAAGCATTATTTTTGTGAAATCAGCTCCAAAAAAAAGAAGAAATGGTCTTACAAGTCCTGATGCTCCAAATGCTTAACTTCAGCTCAGATATAAGATTATTTGTATTGAAATCAGAGAGGCTCTTCAGAATCATACACACTGGCATATGCATCAATTGCAGGAATCTGGCTTCAGTTATCACCACCTTTCACTTCAATCACAGTTGTGTGAGTGAACTTCCTGGGTACCCTTTGCAGTGGTGCTACAGTTAACTACTGCAGAGCATCTGTTAGCATACAGTAACACTTAGTACCGTGAACACAGAAAAATTGGGCAAAAAAAAAAAAATGCTGCTTGAGCATTTTGACTAAATATCATGGAATCAGAGAATCATCTAGGCTGGAAAAGACCATTAAGATCATCAAGTTCAAACTTGAAGTTCAAACTGCCAAGTCCACCACTAAACCATGTCCTCAAGTGCCACATCTACACATTTTTTAAATCCCTCCAGGGCCGGTGACTCTGCCATTTCCTTGGGCAGCCTGTTAAAATGCTTGACAAATCTTTCCATGGCACGACTGTGGCCTTGTCCTATCACTTGTTACATGGGAGAAAACAGAAAACTCCACCTGGCCTCCTTTCAGAAAGTTGAAGAGTGTGGTAAGGTTTCCTCTGAGCCTCCTTTTCTCCAGGCTAAACGACACTTGTTCCCTGAACTGCTCCTCACAGGACTTGCTCTCTATACTATTATTGTGTGAAACACACAGAATGTCTTTCTCATCTTCCTTACTTGTTAAAACTTTGAGAATGTATATCTAAGTCCAGGCGTGCTACAAAAATCCTTATACTTTGACTATGTGTACGTTTATGCACAGCAATACACTTACACAATTTTATTCTTACACTTAGTCAAATAATTGATTTTTAAAAACCAAACGAGTCATGCTTTGGTGACTGTATAATCAATATTCACAGCAATTTCAGGGAAAATAACAGTTCAGTCCTCTCCAATGTACACCAGTGAGATACTGAGGGAATAACATAATTACAAAGTCTCAGTGGACTTCAGCAAAATATGAGAAGACAGCTTAAGCCCAAATGTCATAGAACTCCAAGGGGGCTGCAGAATTTCTCAAAGAGCTATGTCAGCTCCTGGTTAGATATACAAAACACAATACTTGGCATTATGATGTGTAAAAAATAAGTCCCTTGATATAATTTTGTCCCAGACATCAATTGTATGACCCTTTAACATTCACAAACACATGTGAATTGACAGTTACAGTTCTCAGCTTTTTGAAGTCAAGAAGATCTTTTCCACTATGATATTATCTGTCACTAATCTATTTCAGCCACCTGCTTAACACATTCAGAAAGTCACCAGCTGGGAAGCAGTCCTCCCATGCATCTTATCTTACAAATAAAAAGTGATAACTGGAATCAGAATATAGCCCTGTAACATTATTTTTCTTCTTTGCACATACATTTTTTTTGAAAGGGATAACAATGCAATTGCTTCTTTTATTTGGAATATAAAAGTATTCTAGTTAAAACCTTCATTGACTCACCTAAGAGATGCCTTTTTTTAAAAGAAAATATGCAAAAAATCAGCTTCATGCTTTTAAGATCTAAATAAATCAACCAAAATCTGAAAAAGGTTCTCTTGTTTTTGTTCTACATTTTAAATATGGTCTACACTTTAAATTATCTGCTATAAATAGTAGAATTGTATTCACAGAATCCTTACTTAGAAGCATGAAGTTTTCTAAGTTTTTAAGAAAGGGTCGAATAAACAAAGAATACTGAACTTTGAAGAGAACAAATCAAAGAGCTATATGCAACAATGCCCTGCAATTTAGTGATGGCAGAAAGCCCCGATTTGAAATTAGTTATACTGCATATAAGTTGTGCAAAAAGCATCAAAGCAGTTAATGGAATAATGTGGTACATAATAAAAAAAAATTCAATCGCAGTGTCAAGCAGTTACTGACCTGGAAAATATAGCCATGAAAAATACCTATATCTGCTGATAGAAACAGATGTTCTTTATGTTACCTTCAAAGGAAAACTAAAACATCCTTCCCATGTAACATGGTCCCATCATCAAATTTTGAGCAGTTCTGGAGAATGTAGCCTAACCATTATATCAAATACAACACACATACCGTCAGCAAATTGCAAATTGAGAATTAAAATAAAAGCCAGTTTTCAGAAGCACAGCACTTTAAATACCAAGATGTGCACATTGAACTTTCTCTCAGTGGCTGTTACTATAACATGGCAATATTATAATCACTACAAGCATAGCTACTCCTCAATCAAATATGTCAGGATTTTGCCTCAGAATCTCACATTCATTTATATAACACCATATCCAAACTGGAGATATTGTTGGTGAACTTTCTTTGTTTTAAGCTGATTTTGTGTAAACTTAGCTGGTTTTGATGAACTGCAGGATAGAAAAATATTCCAGGTTTTGCACGGCACAAAAACTAGAATGAATTCTTACAATCAAGTGCTTATTAAAAAAACATTAGTTTGTACATACATCATTTTCTACCCAAATGTCAAGCTACTAGAAAATCGCTTTATACTGCCTTCTTGCTTCCAGATACCTTCAGGGATTCAAGTGTCTGGAAGAAAAGAAGGGTTCATCTATTGGATACATTTTGTTCAGTATCTGCACAGAAATTAACAAAAAAATCCTGTATGTGATAAATAATGAGTGATTCACGCCATTCTCTTCTTTCTTGTAAAACAAATGCATGTATCAAACTTAAAACTACTGAAAAAAACTTATTTATTAATTCACAATTAATTAAGCAGATTTTTTTTTTTTTACCATGAGCATGGTCAAGCACCGCAACAGGCTGCCCAGAGATGTTGTAGAATCTCCATCTTTGGAGAGAGTCAAAAATCATTCAGAAGAATCTGCTATGGCCGATTTTTTTGAGCAAAAGGTTGGCCTAGATACATCCAGCAGTCCCCTCTAACCTCAACTATTTTGTCTTTCTTTGAAGACTATAGTAACAATGCAATAAAAATATAGAAATCAAAAAGAGTAGCATGTGTTTTTCTGATTTTTAGATTCAGGCTCAACCTGGGAAAAAAAAAAAATTCATGCCAGAATTCATAAACTCAAGAAAGCTGAGTTATTCTGAGATTGTGAATTTCCCATGCTTTGATCCCACATAAAGTTTCACAGAGCAGAAACTGTGAAGAAATACTGAAATCCATTACTGCCTTTAAAGCATCATACACTAAAAATTTGAAAAATAGCAGAAAAGAAATTATTAAGTACAATTAGAACTATTATTAATTAAATACAATTAGCAATTCTAGGAAAGGGAGGCAGCAGCCAGCATCAAGTCTTCTAGAGTGCAATTTAAGATACAATACAGTCTAGTGGAAAATTACAATCAAATCCTCTGAAGAGGTTACAAATTCACATTACATAAGCTTTATATAGCTAGTAAGTGAAAAAAACTACTGAAGTTAAAACTGTGATACAGCTAGAAAAAGAGTAACCAAATGAAAGACAGTGAAGCTGATTCTGTTCCTTGTACAGAAATACATTCTGCAAGTAGATTCTGGAAGGAATTTATGTAGGAAAACAAATAAATTACTTTAAGCACCTGAAGCATTTGATTTTATGGAATTTGGACGCAGCTGGGAGTTTATTCACACACATTTATGAAGACTTCCTTACATTTCTCATGAAAGTTTCACGTTAAACCCTAATGAACCTTCAAATAGCTGCTGAATACTTAAGCTTCAAACATGGGAAGCAGTTTCTGACTAATCTCTGTTTGATTTTATATAATAAAAAAATCAGAAAGTACACATAATTTTTTGCAGTTACCCAGTAGTTCCATTGCATCATCTTCATTGTCAATGTCTTCTTCGGTTACAGACGGAGCTGTGCTTTGAGCAGAATCAAAGGAGTCCTGAGAAAGCATGGCAGCCAGCAGTTTCTTATGTTGCTGCTGTTGATGTTTTAATCCTTTGGTCTTTGGCTCCATTTTTAAGCTGTGAGGGAGGAAAGCACAACTTTCTCTTACTGGTGCTCTCTTCAAAATACATCACTCATTTTTTAACCATTGGATGTTCCAGGACATCTTGTGTTTTCAGATTCTACTTGAAGTTTTGACTGAATTTGGGAAATTTCCCATTGACTTTATGTGCACTAATAAAGTCTAAATAAGCTACACATATAGAAAAACAGGATGTCAATTAGCAATCAGTATTGCTGAGGTATAGCAAAAAGTTGACAACAAAGAACTGCTCCTTTGAGTGGTTTTGACACCGTTACCCTACAGGATTAAGGGCTTTATATTTTCTTCAATTTTCCTGATTTGTTGAGTTGTGTCTTTGACCTAAATAGCAGAGAACTGGAATTGCAGAGATGTTAGAATGGTCTAAGGCAGGACTTGCTACAGTTTGCCATTTCTGATTCTTACTGGATCAACATAAAAAAACAGAAGTCTGGTGCTCCATGAGGGGCATCTCATAAGCGTATGACCAACACGTCAGACAGCCCTTACAGTCTGTTGCAGGAAGGCAGAACTGCTGCAAATGTATGGTTTTTTGTATAATCAACAATTGTTCACTTCTCCAGCAAAGATAAACACTAATAAGACAAAGTGCATCTAGGAGATGAAGAACAGGCTTTAAGTTTAGGACATCAGGTTATGGATGGGGTCTCTGCAAGCTCTAGTTCATTTCATGCTCTGAGAGACAAGAGTATCATAATAAAAACCACTCAAATTCCCCATTGTGCAACATACATTATCCCTGGAGGAAGATTCTAAGAGCCTTGCATCTTAGAATTCCTCCAAGAAATTTTTCATGTAGAAAACTACTAACAGTGACTTGGAAATGAGTTTAATCCTATTTCCATGGAGTTCAAATTTCTGAAAGATGAGTTTGGTACCAGCAGGATTGCCATCAGCACTTTTCTATGGTTTCTTATCACTTATTAATACTTTGCCTTTCTTCCTTACAGCAGCAACAGAGAGAAGTGCAAAACCAGTGACGAATACAATTTTTCCTCTGTAGCAATCTAGAACATTAGGGACAAAGAGGTGACCCTCCATCCATTTGACAATGCATCATTAATACAGCTACCTCAGACTGCCTACATTGTCTTTCCTAGTTCAAAGCAATAGCAACACCTGTGCTGTCAGTTGCTCTTTTTTTCTTCCTTCTTTTGAGTTACTGAGATGGGCTTTCAAATACATGACATGTCTGTTTCCATTGCTCATCATCATATGGTTTTCCAATGGTGATTCTGTCACACCACACCCATGGCCCTTACTCTACCAATGATTTGTCAATGGGTATTTATATAGTGTTTCATATATGTACCATTTTCTTATGTTTAGTAAAACAGATAAAACAAAACATATTAACTGGATATAATGGCACAATTACAGTTTTGACTTTCCCATTCTTTTATTTTAACTGAGTATTATAATTCTAAGAGTTTGCTGGCTTATCCCATAAATCTTCATAAATAGTGATCAATAACCTATTGCTTTTTATTAAAAGTGTTGCTAAATAAAATTTAACAAGATAAAATTAGAAACATTGAAAGTGGATTTTTCAAATTGCCCCTCTTTCATTTGCCAAAATGAAACTTATATTTGCAAAATGTAACTTAACTATTTAAGGCTACATTAACTATGAAATAGATTACTGCAATACAGATGACATAGTGAAACTTTCTTCACAACTGATAACAACACTCTTTTGAGAGCAATACATACTCTTCCCACTATTTTTAGATGAACTAGTTACTTGGTACATTAAAACTAAGTTATTATTACCTAGTACTTGCATTGTGCATTTGGCGTTTGGTCAATTCCAAAATTCTGCTAATAGCATTTTAATTCACAGTAACACTAAATCAGACCTTGAAGCCAGTTCCTGGTGAACTATTATTAAATATTCAGATTAACATGGGTCTTTTAAACTTTTTAAACCTTTACCCATATATAGTTAGCATCAATTTTAGTATTACCACTATCTAGAAGTTCTGCAACTTCATGATTCCTTTGCAAGACTGAAAACATGATTTTTATAAATGCAATACAAAAGCTGATTAAATTCTATTGAAGCAAAGAATTATCTCAGACATAAAATCAGTCATCCAAATGTAAATCCATGTGCTGCATGTAATTTAATAGTTACTCATTTCCACTGAAAATCAGTACACCCACTTAGCAATACGTATTTTTCGATAGGCCTTCAACACTTACTGCACGTAAAAACAGAGATATCAGTACCCCAAGAGTCTTTCCTGGCATCAAGTTCCTTATATTCTCCTTACTCACACACCAGGAAACCTGATTTTGTCATGATACTCAAGAAGATTCTATTTTCAAAGCCACTAATCACATTTTTAATTATAGCATTATCTGTGAGGTTTCACAGCTTGAACTACCTTTTACAAAGAGAAAGATGTGCTGCTTTGAATCATGTCTGTTGCTCAGAACTAGCTCTCTTTGCTCCCTTCTGAAAATTAAACAGAGATGCTTACAATAGCCTCAATCTGCTCTGGAACATGGAACAGATCTTTATTCATTGGCTTTACTGGATTGCTGAATGAGGAAAAAGAAGCCCAGGCCTGCACAATTGAGCTGCAGTATCAGTTGCTGACTCCATTATTTTCCCAGGAATTGCACTGGAGAGACCCAGAATCTGAGTTGTGTTGGTTCCCATCCAAGGTCTGGCTGAGGGATCATTACTACATGCTGCTACTTCTTTGAAACAGTAAGTACTCACAGCTACCCCCATGGTAATCTAATTAAATGAAGTACTCATGGATAACAAATATTCCCAAGATGTGAGGAGAGTTAATGAATTCAGTCTGTAAGAGCACAGCTAGTGACACATTAGTTTCAGTGTGACAGGGAGGTGAATTCCAATGTAGAAGGCACATGGAAGATTGTGAAGTGAAGGAATACCTTAGACCTTTTCAAAGGGAAAGCAGAGTTTCTGCCATCTAAAAAAAGGAAGAAAAAGGTGTCTGCTGAGGTCAAAGTACTAGCCATAATCCAGGAGATATGCTACAAGGTTAAGGGAGAAACATAGGTGTTTAAGCCAATTAACAGAGGCTGTGAGGAAGATTTACACTGAAAAAGAAAGACATGAATCCCTTTTAAAGTAAGGCTGTGAGTATTTAACCTTCTGGGATAAACATGTCTTTAAATCATGGAAAATGGACTCCTTGTATTATAATCTCTTCCATGTAGCTGAAGCCCAGACTCTTTCAGTCAAGCACAATAAATCTCCAGAAATTATTTACTGCAGAGAACAAAATTTCTTTTTGAGAAAGACTTGTTATTAACACCAAAAAGCTAAGATGTGAAATGAAAATGAATTTAGGAAGTCCTGTTAAAAATAACATAGACACAGTTTCCTTTTTCTATCTCTCCTTTAAATGAGAAAATCAGATTTAGCACTAAAGTGTCAAGAAGATTAATAAATAGCTACTACCAGCCCTGGAAAGATGGAAGGGTATGAAGTATCTGAATGAAGCTATGCATCACAACATTATTACCCAATGGACCCCAACCATGTCAAAATATACTTAGTTTTTCACATGGGAATAAATCCTTGGGATTGCAAATGGGTATTAAGT
The DNA here is from genome assembly GCA_013397245.1 of Thryothorus ludovicianus. Lineage (NCBI taxonomy): Eukaryota > Metazoa > Chordata > Aves > Passeriformes > Certhiidae > Thryothorus > Thryothorus ludovicianus. The sequence goes on along the minus strand of VZTB01006896.1, from coordinate 291,507 downwards.
TAATCATACAGAAAAGCATAAGAAGAAAAAAGTCACATATTAATGACTTCTATTTATTCTGCACATGTCCACACTTTGGCGTGGGAATTCAAGAACACTGCACTCTGCCCTCAGAAACAGAATTTTTGTAACAGAGACATCTCTGTTTCAGAAAATATAAAGTTTCTAGGCCAGATCAAACACTCACCTTCCTCCAGGACTGCTGCTGTCCTCACTGTCCCACTGCTCATTTTTATTTCTTGGTATTGGTGGCTGCAACATCTCAGCAGCCAGAGGGTCTGCATCATTCTCTTCACGGCCAATCCATTCTCCAATCACACGAGGTCTGAGAAGGGGAGTGTTAAAACCTGCTGTGTCCTAAAGAGAAATAAAAATAAAAAAAAAGAAACAGTGCCCTGTTTGTTCTCAACCATAGATGTAAACAGAGAAAGAAAAGGGAAAAAAAAATTTAAAAGTACAAAATCAATACATCATATTATCATTTCAGAGGACTACAAAATACCCAGAAACAATGATGGACTCATGAAAGGTTCCTCATTAACAAAATTCCAAGAAATAATTGTGCACCCTGATGAATCAAATCACACTTTTTTTTTGTAAATTGCAGCTGTTGAAAAATGACTTTTTTTTAATAAATGCACAACTCTTAAAACCTTCAGTGTATCTGTTCTGTTAAGTAACATGAGTCCATAAAAAAACTCAACTAAAAGATTGTTGTCAATTAATAGCTTCAGTCGTATTTGCATTATGAATTAATGCAAAATTAATAAATACATCTGTATTTTGCATTTTAAAAATAACCCTGCTGGGCTTTGCATAACATATCTTTCTATTCTGAAAATGGTATTAAGATTTGAATAAAATGCATTTCTGGAACTATTTTTAACCACTTACTGGAGGACAATAAACTGGACAGGATTACAAGAAGCAAGCAAAATATAACCGGCATATTCAAAACAACAGCAATAACTTGCACCATCATATTAGGAATTTAGATTTAAGAATCAAGTTATCCTTAAATTGTATCAAAAAGAATTCTGATGCATTGAGTATCTCTGTTTTCAATTTTACTAGAATGGTTGTTGATAAAGGGTCATGTACAACAGTCAAATTAAAAAACACATCTGTAGACCAAAAAAAAAAGATATGAAATTATGGGATAGGAGTAGTTATTTTTCTTTAATTCAACTGTTTATAAACTACTAAACACATTTCAAACACAGTGTGTCTAATTAGGAGAGATATATTCCTATTATTTAAGGAGTGATAATTATAGGAAAGCAAATCCTTGGCTGTTACCTAACTTAGTGCCTCAATAAATACTCCTGCCATAAAAGAATGCTTTCCAAACAAAAAGCATCTGGAAAAGGTATAGCACACTGACTACGCAGCCTAGAAACCATACTTTCCTTCCTAAAAACAAACCACTTTTGAAATCTCCTCCTATTGAAACAGATACAGTAAAAGCAGTTTGAAATAGAGGCCTCTACTGAAATGAAAGTAACCAAAAAAA